>PVIU01003292.1:9640-148685 GCA_004026605.1 Ondatra zibethicus
AAAAAAAAAAAAAAAAAAAAAAAAAAAAAAAAAAAAAAAAAAAAAAAAAAAAAAAAAAAAAAAAAAAAAAAAAAAAAAAAAAAAAAAAAAAAAAAAAAAAAAAAAAAAAAAAAAAAAAAAAAAAAAAAAAAAAAAAAAAAAAAAAAAAAAAAAAAAAAAAAAAAAAAAAAGCCCAGGACCAGATGGTTTTAGCACAGAATTCTACAAGATTTTCAAAGAAAAACTAATACCAATACTCCTCAATTTATTCCACACAATAGAAACAGAAGGAACACGGCCAAACTCTTTTTATGAGGCTACAGTTACCCTGATACCCAAACCACATGAAGACATCACTAAGAAAGAGAATAACAAACCAATCCCACTCATGAACATTGATGCAAAAACACTAAATAAAATACTGACAAATTGAATCCAAGAACACATCAGAGCTGTCATCCACCATGATCAAGTCGGCTTCATCTCAGAGTTACAGGGATGTCTCAACACATGAAAATCTGTCAATGTAATACACCATATAAACAAACTTAAAAATAAAAACCATATTATCATCTTATTAGACAATAAAAAGTCTTCAGCAAAATATAACTTTCCTTCATGATAAAGGTCTTGGAGAGAGCAGGGATACAAGGAACATACCTAAACATTATAAAGACATTATATAACAGCCAACATCAAACTAAATGGAGAGAAACTCACAGTGATCCCACTGAAATCAGGAACAAGACAAGGTTGTCCACTCTCTCCATATCTATTCAATATAGTTCTTGAGGTTCTAGCTAGAGCAATTAGACAACAAAAGGAGATCAAGTGAATAGAAATGAAGAAGTCAAACTCTCACTATTTGCTGATGATATGATAGTTTACATAAATGACCCCAAAAATTCTACCAAGGAACTTCTACAATTCATAAACACTTTCAGTAATGTAGCAAGATACAAGATTAACTCAAAAAAATCAGTAGCCCTCCTTTACACAGATGATAAATGGGCTGAGAAACAAATGAGAGAAACATCACCCTTCACAATATCTCAGAGTAACTCTAACCAAACAAGCAGAATGACAAGAACTTTAAATCTTTGAAGAAAGAAATTTAAGAAGACACCAGAAAATGTAAAGATCTCCCACGCTCTTGGGTAGGAAAAATGGCAATCTTACCAAAAGCAATCTACAGATTCAATGCAATGCCCATTAAAATCCCAGCAAAATTCTTCAAAGACCTCAAAAGAATGGTACTCAACTTCATATGGAAAAGCAAAAAACTTAGGATAGCCAAAACAATCCTGTACAATAAAGGAACTTCTGGAGGCATCACAATCCCTGACTTCAAACTCGACTACAGAGCCACAGGAACAAAAACTGCCTGGTATTGTCATAAAAACAGACAGGAAGACCAATGAAATCAAAGTAAAGACCCAGATAGTAATTCATACACCTGCAAACAGCTGATTTTTAACAAGGAGGCAAAAAATATAAAATGGAAAAAAGAAAGCATATTCAACAAATGGTGTTGGCATAACTGGATATTAATATGTAGAAGAATGAAAATAGATCCATCTATCACCATGCACAAAACTCAAGTCCAAATGGATCAAAGACCTCAACATAAAGCCAACCAAACTGAACCTCATAGAAGAGGAAGTGGGAAGTACACTTGAATGCATTGGCACAGGAGATCACTTCCTAAATAGAATCCCAGCAGCACAGACACTGAGAGTAACAATTAATAAGTGGGACCTCCTGAAACTGAAAAGCTTCTGTAAAGCAAAGGACACAGTCAACAAGACAAAACGACAGCCTACAGAATGGGGAAAGATCTTTACCAACTCCACGTCAAACAGAGGTCTGATCTCTAAAATATACAAAGAACTCAAGAAACTGATCATCAAAAGAACAAATAATGCAATAAAAAATGGAGTACAGACCTAAACAGAGAACTCTCAACAGAGGAATATAAAATGGCTGAAAGACACTTAAGGAAATGCTCAACATTCTTATTCATTAGAGAAATGCAAATAAAAACAACTCTGAGAGTCCATCTTACACATGTTAAGAATGGCCAAGATCAAAAACACTGATGACAACTTATGCTGGAGAAGATGTGGGATAAAGGAAACACTCCTCCATTGCTGGTGGGAGTGCAAACTGGTACAGCCACTTTGGATATCAGTATGGTGATTTCTCAGAAAATTAGGAAACAACCTACCTCAAGACCCAGTATTACCTCTTTTGGGTATATATCCAAAGGATGCTCAACTATGACACAAGGACATGTGCTCGACTATGTTCATAGCAGCTTTGTTTGTCACAGCCAAAACCTGGAAACAACCTAGATGCTCCTTGACAGAAGAATGGTTAAAGAAAATGTGGTACATTTACACAATGGAGTACTACACAGCAGAAAAAAATAACATCTTGAAATCTGCAGGCAAATGGATGGATCTAGAAAACATCATATTGAGTGAGGTAACCCAGACCCAGAAAGATAAATATCATATGTACTCACTCATAAGTGTCTTTTAGACATAAAGCAAAGAAAACCAACCCACAAATTACAATCCCAGAAAACCTAGACAACAATGAGGACCCTAAGAGAGACATACATAGATCTAATCTACATGGGAAGTAGAAAAAGATGAGATCTCCTGAGTAAATTGGTAACAGGGGGATCATGGGAGAGGGTTGAATGGGAGGGGAGAGGTAGGGAGGGGAGCAGAGAAAAATGAATAGCTCAATAAAATCAATAAAAAAAGAATTTTTTGGATGTAATGTTTTCTTTGACTGATGAATCCAATAGTCATACAACAGGAAGACTTGATCATACTAACCCAGAAGAAACAGAAAAAATGATTTTAATGTAACTTTATGAGGATGATGGAGACCTTTAAAGAAGAAATGAAAAATTCCCTTAAGAAATGGAGGAAACGATGAAACAAAAATTGGAAGAAATCAATAAACCTCTCAAAGAAACCTGAGAAAACCAGAAAAAACAATCAAACAGGTGAAGCAAAGAGCTCAAACAATTCAAGACTTGAAGACTAAAATAGAGGCAATGAAGAAAACACAACCTGAGGGAATTCTGGAAGTGGAAAATCTGGGTAAATGAATGGAAACACAGAGTCAAGGATAAGCAAGAGACAGAAGAGAGAATCTGAGGTGTTAAAGATACAGCAAAAGTAACTGAAAACTGATAAATAAAAATACGTGCGTTTTGTTGTTGTTCATTATTTAATGTGCTATTGGGAAGAAACATGTGCGGTGTTACTCTGGTGTTTACTCTGTCACCATACTGACTGATTTTTAGAGCCATTAGTAGTTTTTGGTTCTGCCCACACAGCAGCGAGCTGGGATTTGGGGCCAGAGATTCCTGCTCCAGGGCCTGGAAACCTGGAGGTGGGGTTTGCTGAGACCAGTACCTTCAATTCGCAATGTTACCCTTTCAGTCCTCCATGGAAGGTCTCTTGGCCCCAGAGGCTCCTCAGTGGAACTCTGCTGAGGTCAGGGCTGTAATCTATGTTTTACCCCCAGAAACAGGCAGTGAGGAGTGTTGTCCAGAACCACCGGGTAGTAGAGAAGACATCAAACTGGGGTTTGTGCCATAGATGCCCAGGGAGAAGGCTCAAGGAATAGGTGCTCAGCAGGGCACACTTGGCCTCGAAGATGATCTTTCCAAGACTCTACTAAGGGGTGGAGAGGTAGCTCAGTCTGCGACATGCTCACTGTGGATCTTAGTCTCCTTTTCTGTGCCTATGATAAAATCCTGTGACAAATACAACTCAAGGGAGAACGGTTTTATTCGGGCATCCTTGTGCTGGGGAGCATGAGACAGAAGTGTGTGGAGTCGTCATTAGCCTGGCCTAGACTAATCAGTGAGCCCAAATGCCACCGAGAAACCCTTTCTAGAAAAAAAAAGGAGCACGTTAAGTTGGTCTCTGGAGTCAACATGCACACACACACATACCCACACTCCCTCACCCCCAAAGAGCCTATCAGTCCTAGCAAAGGCAGTGAGAAGTCTTTCCTCGGGGGCGGGGGGGTCCCTCCACATCAGTACGGTTTCAGTGGCTCGCTTCTCCCTCGGGCAGGAATGTCACTGCTTGAATCATGGCCCTATGAGTGGCAACAACTGGGATTAGAGCGCAAGCGTCAGAACACCAAAGCTCCTCCTTCATTAGCTCGCACGGCTGTCTCTTTAGCAAAGCATGGGTATGACCCTTGCCACAAAAGTGTTTCCAGAGTTGAGTTCCAACTAACCCCCACAGAAACCCCAAACCACCAAACCGCGAAGGCTCCCGGAGACAGCCACCCCTGGAGCGGCTCTGTGTGCTCGTGTTCCCGGCACCTTGGAAGCGCTCAATAAGAGCTTGATGAATAAGGCTGGCCCTGGGGAGCTGAGCACGGAGCTTGCCTTCCATCTCAGGGCCAAGTCTGGCGCCCACGCGTCATTCATCACTTCTCTTACCCGGCGTGCGCTGGAATAAAGAAGCGGTTGGGGTGGGGAGGGCTCACCGATGCGCCCTGGGGACTAGTTGGCAAGAACTGCTCATCCACAGATTGGGGGGAGGTGAGGAGGTAGAGTTCCCTGAAGCAAATAACTTGTCCAAGGTCACAAACCCAGCTCCCCTGAGTCCTGATGAGAAGCTGTCCATCTTGGAAAAAAATAGTCTGTATGAATAATTACCCAAACCCCTGGCTCCAGGGTGATTATACACCTGATCACCTTGTCGAGATGGAGCCCATCCTTCATCCTGCATCTGCCTCCGTACATCTCCCTCTGACAACAGTGGCACCCAGTCCAGGGAGACCGGTGACGATTTGTAACACGTGGAAAGGAAGTCTTCAGACAGCTCTGCCCCTCCAAGTGTGAGCAGGCTGCGGATGTGATTCACCGGGGACACAGCTCCCCTTTATTCCCAAACTCCAAGGCACATGTGCCTACTCCTGTTCATATTCTCAGCATGGCAGGTGTGTGGCACCTCCATGGCTTTTGAGCTGTCCACGTATAAATGGCGAGGCTGGGAACACCAAAAGCATTGCTGCTGCCCAAATGCTTACTCCAGAGTGCCTATCATGTTGCTCTGGACGTGGGAAATTTTATGAATGGTTGGCTAATAGCTCACTCAGTTCTGAGTTTCACAGCTAGCTGCAGGAGAATAGGAGATGGAGGTAGGTCATTAAGAGACTATCAATGACCTCAACTCATTCATTCATTTACTCATTGAGCCAGGCTGACCTAAAATAGCATACACCCATCTCATCATGGCGTGCCCAGGATGGAAACTTCAAAGGTAGAATTCTCTAGGTTAGTTAAACAAATAACAAACAAACTAGCCTCAAATCTTGGCCGGAAAGATGACTCACAGGTACGGTGTTGAACATGCGATCATGAGGACCCTCGGAACCCTGGTAAAAAGCTGGGCATGGCGGTGTGTATCTGCAGTTCCCGCTGTGGAGGGGTGAAGACAGAAGGCCTTGTAGGGCTTGCTGAGTAACCAGCCTAGGAAAACAGGTGAGCACTGGGTTCAGTAAGAGGCCCTATCTCAAAGAATGAGGTGGAGAGCCACAGAGGAGGACACCTGGCTTCAACCTTTGGTCTCCACACACACTGTGTTCATACACATACACCCCTACCCATGAACACAACCCCCAAACAATTGCCCCTATTTGCCTATGTCTTGAGGCAGTCTTCCACATGTTTCCTGTCTACAGAGAAGCTGTCTTCTGGTTCAGATGTGTCCAAGTAGGATCAAGAACCCTCCGTACCTTTCCTGTTGGATATGGGGCAGTCCCCACCCCGAAGCTTGAATCTTTCCATAATTTACCCAAATAGGAACCTTATTGCGTGCTATGGCCATAAGCTGGGACCTGTGCTTTCCTGTCCTGCTGGTCTTGGAGCCTCCCCTGGCAGAGGCCCCGTAGGTGATATATGACCACACTTTATTTACTGGCAGACAGACAGAGCCCCTTGTTCCTGAGCCTGGTAACAACCTGAGGTCATTCATCACAGGCTTGCTCCTGTTTGAAATTCACCGAGCAGCAGGCAACCCTTTAAACTCATGCCCGTAATGCATTTTAAAGAGCGTTTTCCGCACAGATCCATTTGCGCGACCTCGGCTAGGAGCACAAGATGGAATGGTGTTTTAGCAAGCGCTTCCCTCGGCCCATTTGGAATGCATACCCTGACATGTAAATGTGGCTGTGACCCATCACTTGGGAAGGGGGCTGTCATTCAACAAGGGCACCGGGTGACAACACCAAGCAAGACCTCAGGTGTGGGTCTGGGGTGAGCCAGACCCTACAAGACAGGGTTTCTGTCCTCCAGGCAGGGTGCTAAGAATTCCAGGTGAATAACCAGAGAATAAGCTGAGGGGAGGCCCAAGTGAAGTCTGGTTGTATGGAGAGCAGTTGGTGGCCAGGTCTTGTGTGGATGCTTCAGTCTGGGGTGCAAGATGAAAGATCCCACAGGGTGCCTTGAAGGGAAAGCTAGGCTGGAAGGATAGCTTGGGTCCCGAAAGAGTTCCCTCTTTAGGCAAGCCTGCTCCTGACTGGGTAAAGGCATGGTGACAAGTATGTTTAGGTGTGGAGGAAGTACTTCCAGGTGGACATGGGCGATGATTGGGCAGGAGGATGGTCTTGGATGTCCTAAAGGCCTCCAGGTCTCCCCTCCCCCCCAATCTGTCAGGATTTCCCACTATCCTTGTTTTTTTTCTGCTCTACTTCTTCCACAGCCAATGGGGTATCCATCAAGCAGAGCTTCGTAAGCAACTTCTCTCCCTCATCTTCAGCGTGTATCGACCCACTCTCGGCATGCAAGTCTCTGGAATCACGTGTTCCCTGCTTGTCCTCACCGTCTTGCCCAAGGAGATACCATGCCCGCCCAGATCTCCTTGTACCTCTGCAATGTCCCAGAGTCTGTCCCCACACTCTTGTCCTCTCTAGTCTACTCTTTGTATAGCAGTTAGATATGCTTTTTTGTGTGTCTATGCATGTCATGTCTGCTTGTGTTCATGTGTGTGAAGTGCACATTTGCACATGTGTTCGTGTGCACTCGGAGACCAGGGGACAGCCTAAGAAGTTGGTTTTTAGGGAGTGTCCATCTGTTATTAGAGACAGGATCTCTTGCGGACCTGAAGCATCATCAAGTTGGCCAGGGTGTGGATGACTACTGAGCTCTAGGCCTCTACCTGTCTTCACCTCCAGTCTCTTCACTGACGGGATGACAGGTGAATGCCACCACACCTGGATTTTCTTTTTTGCATGTATGTGCATATGTGTGTGGGTACATGTGTGTGCATGCATGTGGAGGTCAGAAGTTGATGTCAAGTGACTTCCTAGATTGCTCTCTAATTTATTTAAGACAGAGTCTCTTAATTGGACTGACATCTCACTAATTCTGGCCAGCCTAGCTAGCCATCATTCTCCAGCATCTTCCTAGGTGCTGGAGTTATGGGTGGCCACCACGCCCGCCCGGCATTTATGTGAGTTCTGGAGATCTAAACTCTTGTCATCACGCTGATGAGGCAAGCACTTGACCCACTGAACATCTCTCCAGCTGGGCTTGGGGCTGTTGAAACTGTGGGACCTGAGGTTCCCATGCTTGTTGAGACAAGCCCTTTACGGGCTGAGCCATCTCTCCAGGCTGAGACGTTCTTTCTGAGTTACTCTGTGCTCCCTCTCCAGCTAAACCTTACTCTTGGGATGAAGACTAATATGCTCATGATGGCCTTCAGTGCACAGTCTGACCTTCCTTCTCCATCAGCTTGCTTCTTGCTGTCAGGGCTCCCGCTCTCCTCCTGCATGCCTTGACGCCTCAGTGCCTCCTCATTCCTCCTCTCTGCTTGGTCCTTCCTACCCCGGCCTCTCTGACTGCTCTCTCCAGTTCTGCCTTCATTGGGTGTCTGTGGGCGCAGCTATAATTTTATACTTGTGTGAGAGGAGTTTTCATTTGTCCACTTGCTGCCAGGCTGTGTGAAGTGAGGACACTCTCATGTGGGTTACTTTTCCTTATGGTTGCACGTACGATATATCATGGGCTCTTGAGAAGACGCTTGCATGGGTTCTGGAAGTAGCCTGGGAGGCTTATTTATTTATTGTTTATCTATTTAGTGTATGTTGGGGTGGATAGTATGTGCTATAGTGCACACACAGAGGTCAGAGGATAATTGTAGGAGTTGGTTCTCCCCTCTCCCCTTGTAATTTTGGGGTTCAAACTCAGGTAATCAGACTTGGTGGCAGACTTCTTCACCCACTAAACCCTCTCAGTGGCCTGGCCTGGGAGTTTAAATGCTGTGGTTAGACCATGGTACTACTCAACGCTGTTGCTGCATTAGAGAGGATTGTCACTGGGGAAGGACGCAGCGTATGTGGTGAAAGGCTCTTCAGGAAAGACAGGAGATTAGGTAAGATAAAAACCAGAGAGTGGGAGGCAAGTGTAGCAGGGACCATGGCAATCCCGCTGGCAAGTTCAAATCTGGGAGAAGGGACAAAGAAAGAGAGAATGAGAGCGAGGGAGGGGACACAGAGAGAGACTGGATGGAAGACAGGCTCCTTGAATAGCACAGCACAGACACCCCCAGTCCTCCGAGTGCTGCCGCCTTCCTTCTCCAGGGGTCAGGGTTCCCACAGTTCCCCCTAGGTGTCCAGGGGGTGCCTCCCATCACCCCCTCTCTTTTGTTCTTCCTGTCACAACCTGGGCCTCGTGAGACAGGAGCCCCAGAGACTCCATATGGGTCAAAGGAAGATCTCTGAAGGGAGCAACAGGATGGAGGCCCCAAACTGTCTCAGGCACTCAGTGATTGAGACCCTTCCTCTGGGAAGCCAGAGCCCGCATAGGAGTCATGATCACAGCCTCTGGAGTGCAGGGTCAGCAGGGAGCTCTCGCATCTCCCCTTTGGATGGCAGAACCACGTGTGCCAAGAGGAGGCTGAACCCACTTGGGAACAACAAGATGAATTCCAAGATAGGCCACGTGGTACTTTACACCCTGTTGTGGAGCCTTCCTGGGCTAGGAATACTCTGAGGGGTGGGTGAAGTTCGAGTTTCTGTTCCAGTTTGACAGTTTTTAGGTTCAGAGTCGCTGAGAGAACAAAACCGTTTAAATGCATGAGCTAGGAGCTGCCCTCCAGCCTTCAACATGCGCCATCTCATTCCGTTCTCACAGGATGAAATGAGCCTGCCACGGAGATGCTTCTATTGCTTTCATTTTGCTGATGAGGGAGTTGGGGACTGTAGCGGTTAAGTATCTAACCCCATGGCGGGCTGGCTTGAAACCTGAGCTATTTATTAACTGCTATGCTGGAGCAGAACTTCATACCCCCAGTCTCGCCAGTGTGTGGGGTTGTGTGATGGGGCAGCCCTTGCTTCTACACATAATGCATCAGTGGTACCAGGTGTTGGCAGATGTCACGAGTGAAGGGGGAATCGCCTGTGATAGAGACTCACTACACTAGACGTCTCTTTGCAAGAACTGTGATGACCCAAGCAAGCGAGACTGGTTCACGTTCCTCTCATCTCTACTCTGATTCTGAACAGCCCACGTGACCCGATCACATGCTATTTTAATGGGTTTTCTTTGGATTATCTCCACTGACCTGTTGATTTCCTGATGGTGGAGCTGGTGTTGCCACCTCTCTGGCGGTCTCTGCCATCGTCAGTGCAGCCAGGGCACACAGGAGGAGCCTCATAACAGCTTCCTGAATAACTGAGAACCATGGATCATGTTTCAGAAAATATCCATGGGCACCTGCTGTGGGGTGTCTGTTTTGTTTATTCTGGAAATATCTACTAAGTTGTCAATTGCCAGGCCCTGTATGAGGAAAGGACAGCCCTTGAGGTCACAACATTGACTCCTGAGCATTGCAAGAGACCAGTGTCCTTAAAGGCAACCTCAGGCAAGACCCAGAGGGTGCAGTTCATCTAACTAGGTTGTGCTGGGAGCCTCCTTGGCTGGAGATGCATGTGTAGTTTCATGCAGAAGAACTTGGAACCAGACAGAAGACGAGCCCTCAGTGCAGTGAGGACTCAGGTCCTTCCCCACTGACATTCCAGCTTCTTCAACACCCTTGGTATTGGCATTGTCCAGGTTCCCTGAAGACCAAGCTTGGAGAACCCGGTCTGGTGCCCTGGGCCTGCGTACTGGTCCTTCTCTGGGCCCTCTGCTTCTGCTTCCTGGGCTTTCACAGTGGTGGGCAGGGTCAGAGAGACACAGAAGAAACCACCAGGAACACATTTGCAGTTGTCAATAAGGTCACATGACCAGATCCACAACATGCTTCTCTAGACCAACCCCAAAGTTCCCCAACACAGGTAGAGGGAGGGATTGATTTCTAATACCACCCAAATCACCGCCCAATAAACAGACAGAGCTTCCAGCCACAGGAGGCCAGCCTCCTTGGTGGTATGCTTTGCTTCTCAGCTTGCCTTTTCCTGCAGGCTGCTTTGCGGAAGCTACCCCCAGATTCATTTCGGTGGCCCATAAAAACTGGTGCAGATTTTGTTTGAGAGCGAGCTTCATCTCTCTTCAGCAGAGGTTTCCTACCGAACAGGGTTTTGAATTGGAGTTATCTTCATTGCAAACTTTTGTTGGATTTTCGCAAGTTATAGCTGGCTCAAGGCCTAGGCCATTTCACAAGGACCTACAGTGTACTTCACCGAGACACCTATTCCAACTGCCGATAAATACTGCACAGTTCGTGGAGAAAGTTCCAGAAGGAATTTGGGATGTTCAGGACCACTTTCTTATTATGAGCTTTCCAGCTGTCTGTATTGGTCAGTCTCAAAGCATCGCTGACTGGGTTTTCATCCAAATCTAGGCTGAGAATCTTGTTCTTGGAGTTCCAGTTCCTGCCTTCACTTTAGTCAATGCTCGTGTGCTTCTGGCATTAAGAAAGTTATAGCAGGGGTGGAAACAGTCCCACAGTTTCCTGGGTGGAAAGTTCCAGAGGCAATGGAGCAGTCACTCCCTGGGTCCCATGTCTATAGCACGGTTGCTCTGACAATCCTATGGGGAACCCAAGAAGTTGTATGGTCATTTCAGGTCCCCCATGGAGCCATGAGCAGCAGTGAGAGAGCCCAGGAAGGTGCCCCTTCCTGTTGGTTCTGCCCCTACTCAAAGGCACTTCTGCCATGTTCTTAGCACTTTGAGGCTCCGAGAATCTCCAGTGTTCTAAGGTTGGAGCTCTAATGTCCAGGACAGGATCAACATCCCTGCATCTAGCAGGCTCTTCTGCTTAGCTGGTCCTGTGACCATGATCAAGCCTACAGTGTTCTTATTCCCACATCTGATCTCCAGCTCTCTTTCCTGGATTTGTTTGGTCAGAGGAAGTTCCCAGCAGAAATACATATATATTTCTGCTTGTTCTGAGAATGTTGGGCTTTCTCAGGTCAAGAGTCAACTTGCCAAAGAACCCCGTGCTGGTCCACTGAAGCTATCCATATACGGTCCTCAAAATCACTGTCAATTGGTTATAAGAGGTAGGGCTACCTTGGTCTGTAGGACCCAGCTAAAAGCCTATCTTGGCCCTCAGGTCTCCCTTGCACCATTTCAGGCTATGTGATGTTTCTTGGAGTAGCTCAGCATGGTAGAGCTGTTTGCTAGGAGCCCACAGCCTGCTGTTTTGCTCTTAGCATGCATCCTTCAACTTCATTATTTTAATGATCAGTCTCCGAAGACCACCAGCTTGCATAATCTTCCCATTTACCAGGAAGGCACACCTGACAGGCCCTGCTGTCCCCAGGGTGGCAATTGGAGCTTCTGCTAATAGACTCGGCGAATGGGCTCTGCTCTGCAGAAGGGAATTAGATTCTCTTCCCATTTGCCGAGTCATCCATTGTAGGCGTCCTTTTGGAGTTGCTGGGGGAAGTCAGAACCTTGAGGCTCCTTGCAGGTGCCTTTGGCAGATGTTGTGGCATCTGCCCTCTGTGAAGGTGGCCCCTTGTTTTCTGAGGTGCAGGGCACTGTTCACGGATGGTCTATATGCTTAAAGATCTATTTTGTTTTTACTGCTCTGAACTTTAACTAAATTAAGAAGCAGGTTGGGAAACGTGGTAGTTTTTAAACCCAATCTCTAATATGGTGTTTTGCAGAATTCTTATTTTAAAAGGTGGTATGTGCCAAAGCAATTCAGTTTCTCACTATGAAATATTAAGCAGGAGTCTGTAGCTTTCTTAATGCCCAAAGTCTGTCTTTCCAATCAAACTGTGCAGAATCCTGCGACCTTACCCAAAACAGGTTCTCTCTCTCTCTCTCTCTCTCTCTCTCTCTCTCTCTCTCTCTCACACACACACACACACACACATCATCATCATCATCATCATCATCATCATCATCATCATCCTGAGGGTTTTTGTTTTTTTTTGTTTTGTTTTGTTTTTACCATGTTTCACGGAATCTGAGCTGGGATCTTTATGAACCCCAAGAAAGCAAGAGGGGGATATTGTGAGATTAAGGCTTCCTTGGGAATGGGAAGACACACCTAGATACAGTGTTCTTTCTTCCACTCCCTGGCCCCCTAAAAGATGGGCTGGGAAGCCCATGGCACTGAGTGGATCCTGCAGTGGAGTCAGAGGGAACAAGGTGGGGTGGACCTGTCTTTTGGAGCCACTCCTCAGACATTTTTTGGGGAGGCAAACTTGTTTGTCTTATTTCCTGGAGGAGAAGGTAAATGAATTCTGGGGACCAGGTTGCCTTCCTATCATAACGTGGACACCAGCGCCAACTGTCTGAGCGACTCACATTCCCCCAGCACAGCCAGGGGGTGTACATCTTGGGTCAGATGCGCGAGGGTCTTTCTTGAGACTCTCCAGCTGCTGCACCTCCCGCACCAGCCTGTGCTCAGCTACACGACACACCTTGCTTAGCTACCATGGCTCAGCTAATCGAGCGTTAATCTCATTCTTTGAAAAACTTCAGCAGAGAATGAGTGTCCCTCACTAGGGGGCCTGGTAAACAAATTATGGCGTGTCTCAGCAGTATAATGCTATGGAGCTGTTAGGAAAACGAGGCAGCTTTATATATACTGATATGGAGTAAGCTTCAAGATACATTGCTGAGGGAAGGGAGCAAAGAATAGAGCACTGTGTATAGGACGTGCTGTTATTTGTTTGAAAATGAGATATGTGTACGTACACACGGTTTTACATACAAAGTGCTGTCTTTGGAGGTTCACAAAAAACGCCAGCCATACCACTGGCCTCCAGGGAGAGCGAGAGCAACTTCTCACTGCTAACCCTTTCAGACCATTTGAATTATTTTTTAACTATGCGCGTGCATTACCTACTTAATATAATAAATGAGCCAAATATTAGAAATCTATTAGGGAGATTGCAGTTTAAATAAATGCAATGAAAAATTAATACTCTTCTGAACAAGGGGCCTTCTCTCTGCCCTCCCGCAACCCCTCTCCCCTCTCAGCTTTAAATGAGGTAAATTGTGAAGGGAAGTCTTTTCTAGTTTGAGTTCTAGAACCAACTGTGATTCAACAGTAAGAGAAAAAAGTCTATACTTCCTAACAATCTAGAGTGAACCAAGTCAAACTGAGTTTCTTTTTCTTAGCAGACCAAGCCAATTACGATGTCTCCCGTCCGTGTCTCCCAGTGGCTTGAGCTCATTTTCCTCACAGGTTTTGGGAGGACAGACTTATAAAATCCAATCTAGAGTCTTTCATTTTAACATCTACAAGTGTTTACCCAGCCTTGGATTCTTAGCCCTGGGCCCCATCATGACAAAGGGAGGTGACTCATAACTTTGCATCCACAGCAAGTGGCAATGCTCGGTGAGTCATGGGGGCAGAAGGAGACGGTGAGCTGGGTGGAAGCCAGATCTGACAACTTTTCTTTCTCCTGAAGCCCACACAAAGCTACTGAACATCACCAAGAATCCTGAGGGTTCAGGCAAACAGTTGCTCCATTTTGACCAGTGGATCAGGACGGTTGATCTGCTCAGCTCAGGTTTTCTTTTTGGGTTAGGTCAAGGGCAGCAAAGGCAAGAGAGCCCACGGTCCCCAGTACAGGAGAGCAGCTTGCTCACTGCCCAAGGTGGTCATGCTTCAGTCTTCAGGCTGCGTGGGGGACTGGCACACAAAGTGAACCTAATAGCCCTGGGATAATGGCTGCCGATGTGCTTTCCATGACAACGTAGTTTGCAAATGAACAGTAATGGGGGTTTTTTAAGGTGTGCTTTGCTCCCTTAGGGGACCAACTCCAAATGGCTGAAAGGCACATGGATGGCAATTCAGTTTGTCATTCAGACTGAGATGAGATGTTCGTGGCAGAGTCCATGGCCATGATGGTGTATCTTCATTAAAGGAATAACAACTGTAGACATACTTCTCAAGGCTATGGGATTGGGTTTTGTTCATCTGTGCGCTCTGGGTGTTAGCAAACTGGCCATTTAGCCATAGGCAAGCCTCCAACTTTTGTAGCTAAAGCTGTCTGTGTGAAGTCTACAGACGCTGCCATGCCACATAGCAAAATGGGATTGGAGAGACCTGCACACAGGATCTAAGACATTTATTGTGCCTCTCTGGGAACAGCTCTCCAGTCCCTGGTCTCCAGAGAGGGCAGGCATATGAACGGATACTCAGATCACCAGCAAAACTTTTTATGTTAATGGGAACATACACATCTCTGAGAGCAGATGGGAGGGAAGCCCAGCCTAGGCCCAGGGGCCCTGCCGTGGGTACTAAGTGGCACTGGAAAACAGCATTTAAAAAATACTGCCCCCATCTCATTTTTCTCTGCTTTTCTCCAGTTTCCCTTCAAATGCAGGGGTCTTCACGCTGTTTTACACAGGGAAGCAAACCCCATGCAGTCTGAGGGTGACTAGCGGCTTTCTGCCCCCCTCAGAGGAGGAAATGCATGCTTAGCACTCAGGCAGCTGACAGTCTGACTGTAGGTCTTCTGAAGCTTCTAGGGCAGCGAACTGAGCTCAGGTACGTCTGGAGCATAGTCTGGAGATAGGCAGTCTGTCTGTGGAGGTCACTGAGCTCATGCTCTAAGGTACCAGGGGTTTACTAGAAGGGGGTGTCCCAATGGGGCTTGGAAACCACAGGGCAGCTTTTGAGACCTTTCTTCTTGCCTTTGTGTTGGGAGGTGGGTGGCTGCAAACACGTTTCTGTGAATTTGTGTGTGTGCGCACAGGTGTATGTGTGCAGGTGTACAGGTGTGTGTCGCAGGTATGTGTGTACATACAGGGGTGCAGGTCTACAGGTAGGTGTGTGTGTGTACATAGTGCGCATGTGTACAAGTAGGTGTGTGTTCCTGCGTGTGTATGTATGGGCATGGAGGTTAGAAATCGACCTCAGGTGTCATTCCTTAGATCTCTTTACCTTGTTTTTTTTTTGAGATAAGGTCCCTCACTGGCCTGGTGCTTTCAAACTAGGGATTCACCTGTCTCCACCTCCCAGCTCTGGGATTGCAAGTGTGCACCACCACGCCTGGATTTTACCTTCCTACCTTTGGAGCAGTGCTGGCTTTGAGTGCATTTTTATCTTCTGTGTTCATTCTACTCTGAGATGCTCTGATCAGGGTCAGGGAACAAACACCAAGCCCAGGGAGTTCCCAGACTTTTTCACATTCTTTCAGGTTTCTCTGGTGACCCCTTGCTCCATTCCTTCCTTATACTATACTTATACTTCCTTATACTCCCCATGCCTGCTGCCTTCCTGAAGCTGGGTGTGTGTGACGGTTGAAATGTGCTGTGTGCTGTTCCCACTGTGATCATGTGGGCTCTGTTCCAGATGGGAGCTTTTCTCTACCCCAGTAGGAGTGCCTTGGTGGGGAGGCAGGACCAAGTCTGACCTCCCCAGTGCTTCCCTTAATAAGGCCTCCATAAAAGGAGCTATGGAGTGGACCATTAAACCACAAACGACCTGGAAAAAGCCATTGAGTGCAAACTCTGCTATTTTAAAGACAAAAAAATTGAGACCCTAAGTGGGAGGAACGTGAAGGGCTCATCTAACAGACTACTTTTCATCCATCCATCTGTCTATCCACCCACACATCCACCCATCCATCCATCATCCATCCATCTATCCATCCATCCATCCACCCATCCATCCATCTACCCATCTATCCATCCATTCACCCATCCATCCATCTACCCATCTATCCACCCATCCACCCATCCATCCATCCACCCACACATCCACCCATCCATCCATCGATCCATCCATCCTCCATCCATCCATCCATCCTTCCATCCACCTAACATCTATCCATCCTTCCATTCATCCTTCCTTCCATCTAATCACTCATATACCCATCCACCCACCCCCCACCCATCCACCCATCCATCCATCCTTCCATCCACCCATCCATTCATCAATCCATCCATCTATCTTTCCAACCACCCATCCATCCAACCATCATCCACCCATCCATCCAACCATCATCCACCCACCCATCCATCCATCCATCCATCCATCCATCCATCCATCCATCATCCATCCTTCCATTCATCCATCCACCCAATTATTTTCCATCCACCTATCCATCCACCCTTCCATCCACCCTTCTACCCACCCATCCATCCACCCATCCACCCATCCATCCTTCCATCCACCCATCCATCCATCCATCCATCCATCCACCCACTCATCTATCCAACTAATTATCTTCCATCCACCCATCCATCTACCCTTCCATCCACCTATCCATCCATCTATCCTTCCACCCACCCATCCATCCATTCATCCATTTATTCATCTATCAATCTATCCATCATCCACCCGTCCATCCATCCATCCTTCCATCCACCCATCCATCCATCATCCATCCATTCATCCATCCATCCTTCCACCCATCCATCCATCATCCATCCATTCATCCATCCATCCATCCTTCCACCCACCCACCCATCCATCCATCCATCCTTCCATCCACCCATCCATCCATCCATCCATCCATCCATCCATCCATCCATCCATCCATCCATCCATTCGTCTGTCCGTCCTATCAAATACTGTGCTTTAGGATGGATCTTCTAACAGACCCTTCAGAGAGCATTCCACAGTGATAAACAGTGCAGGTAAAGAGACAACTATTGCTAGTTGGTAAGAAGAATGGTAAAGGAATTTAGAGTTTAGGAACAAGGTGGCAGAGCAGGAAGGTCAGTGACATTGAGTATGAAGTGGGGCAGAGTCATGAGGAAATTGAAGAGGGGTGGAGGGAGCCAAGTGACAGAGCAAGTCTGAGTATCTGGGTCTTCTGGCTTCCAAGCCACTTTCCCTCTGTGGGATGATTTTGATGGTGCTTTCAAGATAGCAAGAGGGGAATGAAGCATAGGTCTGGTGGAGGCTGTCTGGTGGGTCACTCTGTAGGAAACTTGAGAAGACCGAGTCATGGCCAGATCATGAGAAGCAGAGCTTCCTAGGCGTTGGGACTACGCCAAGGTTAGTCTCAGAGAGTTCAACAGTTCTTTATTTCTCTGTGGCTCAGTCACCCAAGGATGCTTTGAAGACTGGGGACAGCCACGGAGGTGACAGAATTTCAAATGATTGGGAAAAGGTGGTTATGCTGTTAGGAAATTCTGCACAGGACTCAACCAGGGGAGGGAGGTGTCGCAGTCTGAGGACTGTAAAGAAGGCAGGGGGCTAAGGACTTTTGGGTCCATCTTGGTCTTTTACAGATGGAGAAATGGGCTCCATGTCTCACAGCGGTCTGAGACAAGAGTCTGAAGGTCCTTGTTTTCAACTTTAGTCTATGCTGTGATTAGCAGAAGGGACCAACTCATTACGAGGTGCACTGGTTGTCTCTCCTGTCTTCCCCAAGGTATGGTAAGGAAACAGAGCTTCCCATTGGCGAGTTTCCTTGAAGCCCATGGCATTGACACAGAGAGCTCGGGGAGGGAACAAAGAGCAATGGCTGAATGTTGCCTTGTATGAAAGCAGGGATGGCACAATGGCTCATAATTAGTGGGTACAAATATATGGGGGTGTCAGAGAAGTGTGAGCCTCCAGGATCTGCACATCAGGGAGGATTAGAGGAGATGAAGTGCCCAGTTTGGGCCTGGCACACAGTTGGCACCCACTCAGGAAGCTCAGTGTCCCCGCCCCTTCCCAAGGAACATTACATTAAGTAATTGCTTTAGTGGCCAAGTTATATATTACCGAGAATGAACCTAGCTCCGACTTATCATTCACTTTTACTGTTTTGCCTAGAGAGGTTTCCGTGGCAGCTCGGAAAGCCAGAAATGAATAAGGAGAGAGGTGACATTAAAGGCAGGCTGTTAGCAGAAGTGAAAATTAAACAACTCAGCCAAAATCGAAGCCTGGTGCTGCCTTGCCTGCACCAATGGGGAGATTAATTGCTCCCTTCTGGGGCTCCGTCCAAGTGCCAGGAGGCTGCAGAAATCTCTGCTCACCTTAACTTTTAACTCAACCCCATAACTTAAGAGATGAAGTTCCATATTCCAGAGAGGATTCTGGGACTTGGTGAGGTGGGCTTTTCTGACGAATGTCACCGTGGCTGTAGTGAGGCCCTGTCTCGGGGGTCATCCTTAAGCAGGTGGAACATCTCATGTCACCGAATCACACTTTTAGAAACTCAGAGTGACTAGAGAGGCCCCAGCCCTCTGCAGGAAGGAGAGAGGGCAGCCATGGCAAGCTGAGTAGAGATGGTGGAGAGCTACTGCTGTCTGGATGTCCCCTAGCATCTTCCTGGGGAGATCAATACACTTGCAGCATTTCAACCCCTTCTCTTGCTTATTGAATTCCTACTCTGGGCTGATAAAGAAGGGGTCCATTGAGTAGAGGACTCTTGAATCCAGAGGGTTCAGATCATACAGAGAGAAACAAGCGGAGGCTTCAGACAGTGCTGGCCTCTGAACTCATTCTCCTGTCAAGACCCTCCCAGACCAGAGAGCTGTCCATCACAGGGTTAACCAGGCTGAGCTCCAGAAGGGAGGAAGGCTTGGTTCTCCTGGTCAAGGAAGGAGTAAGGTCTGTTTGATATTCGCTGTAGAGGAGGCAGGGGAAATCAGAGCCCATTCTTTGATGCATTTTCCCAAGATTAACAACAAGGCTGTGTGGTGCCCCTGGGGAGCTGAGGGCTCAGATCTCTCCTGAGTCACCATAGTTGCCCTCGGTGATTCACTTCCTGGGAGTTCGGGCGGACGAGCTTGATTGGCAGTTTATTTAAAGAACTGCTCAGCTCTGTTGCTCCCACTCGACACCAGCCCTTGCCCCCCAGTTCAGAGCAAGAGCGGAGCCGGCCACCGGCGTCAGCGTCCTCTAACAGAGCTCTCTTTGGTTTGCTCTCCTGCGGCACTGAGACACTGCACAGAAGGCCCCTACTCAGTGAGAGGCGGGGGAGGGGGGAACAGAGAATCTCTATGAAGCCATGAAAGAAACATCTGCCCAGGACCAGGGGTGGCTATGGGAAGTCTGGGGCTCTAAACAGAACTCATACTTCATCTTATATAATTAGTGAGTTTCTTACAAGAGCCCCGAGTCAAGCACACAGGGCATCCTTAGGCCTAAATATAGTCTAATAAGGTAATCCTTTTCATTTTGCTGCCATCGAGTCAATATGGAAAAAAGCATATTTATAGCCAACAATTAGGCTTTCGGTGCTTCTGTCTGCAACAACAGCCCCCAACAAACAGCCCCTAGAAGCTCTGTCCCCAAGTCTGAGCTGTCCGCACTCTGCTAGTCAAGTCTTCCTGGAGATAGAGAAGATTGCACTGCACAGCCATAGCACAAAATACAGAATTAAAATAAAAAAAAAATAAGAAGCCCGCTTGAAAGGGACTTTAAACTCACACTGCATATAGCAAGATGGATTTTAGTATTAACTGGCAGTGTTATTAAGTGCAAGCAGCTCAGAAGCGGGGGTAGTAGCCCTTGTGAGGGGTATTGGTATACACATTGTGTTATCAAGCAATATAATCAAGCAAAGTAAATGGACACATTACAATCGGCTTTTTACCCCTCACTTGTCAGGAGTCATAACTGTACGAAGCATTTTCCGCCTCAATCAATTGGAAAATCAATATCTTGGTATTTGTCCAGGGCATCTCTTATAGGAAGAAATGAGAGGAAATGCTTGGGAAATGCTCAGGAAATCAGTTAGCCCTCTGAAGGTCATATCTGAGAGCCGCCACTCTTCTCTCCCAGTGAGGGGGCTCAGATTAGTGCTTCCTCTTGAATGCTGCCGGCTGGTTGGGTGGGTGAACGGTTGGTTGGTTGGTTCTACCAAACAAATCGTCCCTTTGCTGAAGAAAGGAGAGTTACCAGGCCTGTGAGTGAGGCCTCGGTCCTGGTTGGTGCTGGGTGCTGGGTACTGGGTCTGCTTTGTGTGTGGGAGAGACAGTTCACCAGTTTGGACCTCATGACTTTGGCTCCTCAGGACTGGAAACTTCAGCCAAAGAGCTCAGTGGAGCTTTTACCAGCCTCACACTTGAAGGTGCCGCTGGCCAGCACTTTGACCGTGTACATGGATGACAGAGGTTAACATCTGATGTCTTTCTCAGTTCCTCTCCACGTTATTTTTCTGCCACACAGTCTCTGCTCTCTCTGCAACGTGAGCTCATCAGTTCATCCAGAATGAACCCCAGAGGTCCTCTTGACTCTGTTCTCTGAGCATCCGGATTACAAGCAAATCACGCCCAGCTTTCTACATAGGTGCCGGGATCCAAACTCTGGTCCTTGTGTTTGCACAGCAGGGCACTTTAGCTGCTGAGTCACTGCCCTAGACCCTGGCCTGATTTTTTTTTTTTCGAGACAGGGTTTCTCTGCTGATATTTTTAATACGGAAAATATCTAACAAACACACAGAAGAACAGTTCCATAAAGGCCCATGTCTTCCTCGGCACCTGCCATGGTTCACCGTCTATGGTCCTTCCCTGGGAGGAAACAACAGACATCACCAGCACTGCCGTAAAAGTCTCTGAGAGATACAGATTCTCCCAGAAACATCCGAACAGCTCTGTGATCTCACCTAAAATATTAACAACTCCTTCATACTCACAGATGCAGTCTGTGCCCAGACTTCCCAATGACTCACAGTTTTCAAAGACTTTCTTGAATCTAGCCTCCAAGGAATGCCCACTGGTTGCCATGGGTTACTTGGTGGATATGGTTTCTAAATTTCTTAATCTGTAGATACTCTCGCCAGCCTGTAATTGTAGGTTGAAGGGGTGTGAACAGATGACCGATTCTGGTCTAGATTTTACTGGCCATAGCCCACAGATTTCTTTAAAATGGTGGTACTCTCAGTCAGGTGTGGTGGTACGTGTCTGTAATCCCAGACCTAGGAGGCTGAGGCAGGAGGCGGTGAGTCAGGTGCAGCTCAGGCCGTGTGGCAAGGCCCTACCTTAAAAATAAGACAAAACAGAAACGAAAATGGTAGTTGGTGGTCTAGTCCTCTCCTGTCTTCTCATCAGTGAAAAAACTTCTGCTGAGAGACTTGCCCTCACCAGGAATTCAATCTCTGCTACTGGTAGTCTTTTACTTTTTATTATTTTTATATTTATCTTAAGATAAGTTCTCACTGTGTATCCCTGGCTGTTCTGGAACTCACTATGTGGATCAGGCTGGTCTTGAACTCACAAAAATCAGCCTGTCTCTGCCTCCCAAGTGCTGAAATTACTGGTATTTGCTACCATACCCAGCTAGGACTTATTTTTGAAAACCAAGGTATATGCTTGACTCTGAGTTGATTCTCTTGTCTCTTGACCAGTCACACAGAGAGCCTTCCACATGTATAGCCATTAACCCTTCTGTCCCCTGGAAATCCACCAGCTTTTACTACCTGGGAATGGCGTGTGTGTATGTGTGTGTGTTCGTTCACATATATTCATATATGTGTGCACATGTGTATGTTCCTGCATGTGTGTTCACATGTGTGTTCATGTGTATGCTCATGTATGTGTTAGTATGAATGTTAATGTGTGTTTATGTGTGTACATGTGTTTTATATGTGTTCGTGTGTATGTTCAAGCGTGTGTTAATATTGTATGTTCGTATGTGTTTGTTCATGTGTATGTTCATATGTGTGTTCATGTGATATATATGTGTGTGTGAATGTGCTCATGAGTGTGGGGGTGTGTTTGCATGTATCTGTGTTTACCTGTACTGCCTGTATGTGTCCTAGGGACCCCTCTGCCTAAGCTTTCCATCACTGTCATTAGTAGTGTGTACCACCAGGCACAGTTTGGTGGTGCTAGGTTTTTGTGTGTTTGTTAGTTTTAATGTGGATTCTCAGGACCAACTTTGGATACTTCTACAACTACTTCACAGCTGAGCTATCTCCATAGTACCTAGTGTCTTTTCTTCAGGCTCTGGCCTTGCCTTGTTTTCCATGGTAATGTCACCATTAAGGGCCCCATGGGGCTACCATGCTCACTGCAGAGAGCAGCCTGCCTCCTCCTCTCCTTGTGGTGGAGAGACGCTGCCCCATGCCCTTTCTCGACAGTCTAACAAACTTGTTATTTCTCCGATTTGCTAATACATCAGTGGCGGTGATGAATTTCTGAGCTATAACAAGAATGTCTTATAAAAGCAATAAAGAAAAAAAATTAACAAACCCAATGTTGCAACCTCCCCGAATTCTAGCCATCTTCTGGCCTCAGGGCCCCAGCCGCTGTCCTGGCTCTTGCCTTCAACTAGCTGCAGATGGTGCATGTTCGCCTCACATCCTTCATCCACATCGGAGCTGTGTTTTGTGGCCGCCCTCGATGCCATAGGGCAGCGTGTGGGTTTCTACTTCGTCACCTGTGTCATCTGATTGATTCATTCTTGGAATCTGCAGCAGAGAGAAGCAATTGCCGAGGTCTGGTGTGGATGCTGCAATTTCTCGTCAGTCTTAGGACCTGTCAGTATTTCCTGAGCCCTAGGTCTGCCACCCACCTGCATGAGAAATCTCAGCACCGCCTGCCCCTCTCTCAGGCGCCCATGAGTTTGGAGTGATTCTGATGTAGACTGGGGGATTGTCTTTGAGCACAAGCCATGGTTCCTTTGTCTTCCTCCCTCTTCTTTCTTTCTTTTTATTTTTTTTAAGTATACATATGTGGAGCATGTGCGTGTGCGTGCGTGCGTGTGTGTGTGTGTGTGTGTGCGCGCGCGCGTGTGTGTGTGGACCAGAGGCTGACATCGGGTATTTTTCTGAATTGTTCTCTACCTTATGTACTGAGGCAGATCCTCCCAGTTGAGGCCTAGCTCACAGGTTCAGCTAGGCTGGCTAGTTAATTTGCTCCATGAGTCCCTTGTTTCTGCCTCCTGAGTCCTAAGATTACAGGTTAGTTGTCATGATGGGTTCTGGAGTGTTCTGGACTTCGATCCTCACATTGATGAGGCAAACACATCACCAACTGAGCCATCTCCCTGGATCTCACCGGTGCCTTTGCGTAGGAGAGATGCTACGCTGAGGAACAATAGACCTCCAGAGTGAGTCACTATGATGCCCAGGACACTTTATTTCAGGGGATAATTGATCACAATTCACACAGTTCAAGAACAGAGCCAATTAGATCTGTCCATCCCACCAGGCTTGCCTGGAGAGAAAAGTTGGCCCAATTGCACCCTAAAACACAAAGGTAAAAGGAATAGGAACGGTGTTCTCCTACCCAAGCACATGCTCAGCTTCCCGTGCCCATCCTATCTCATGCTGTCTGGCGATCCTATTAGGCTAGTGCGGCCAGAGACCAAAATCCCTCTCCTACGGGTGGAGATGGTGGGACTGGTCACAATTCCCACCAGGCTGCATCTGGGTGTTGTGCTACCTTAGAGCCAATGTCTTGGAAGCATAGGCCATAGATTCTGACCCCGTAGCCTTCTCATTGGACTCTCACTTGGAACATGAACACTCAAAACTCTACCCCAAGTCACACATAAAACTCTCTGCTCCTCTCATTAAGGCACAATGTGGTTGGTGGGCTTTTCAGAAATTCTGTCTTCGCTCTGCTTGCTTCATTCCTCCGGCTTGTTCTCTCCCTCCCTTCCTCCTCTTCTCCTTCCTCCTTCTCTTCTCTCTGTCTCTCCCTCTTCTCTCTTGCCTTCCTAGGCTTTCAGAGCTTCTCTCATTTTCATGCCCTCCCTTTATCTTCTCCTTTCTCTCATCTCTTCTCTCTTTCCGTTTTTTCTTTCTCTTACCCACCCAATAGTAAACCTTATGTGTGTAAGTATGTGTGTGTGAGAGCACATGTACGCACGCACACACACACACATTTACCCCTTTCTTGCCCTTTCCTGTCAATTTCTCTATGGTTCTTGCTTCTACTTTTGAGACTCTTCTTGGACTCATGATCCTACCTCTAGGTAGGTACACATGGCTTTGCTCATCTCTTATGGCGTCACCCAGCCCTCATCTGCCGCCCCCCACAGTAGAGAGCTCTTTGCCTGTGTCTGTCACTCGCAGATCAGCCTGACTGATCCCCAGGATTAAATGTAAGCCATGTGACTGTCACCCTGAAACAACCTACACACCACTCTGCAGGCATGTGGTGGTTACTCAGACAAGTCAGTTGCTGGGTTTTCTAAAGCAGCTCTGAACATCTTTTGACCTTTAAAATAACAAAAATGTCCTTCCCTTGACCGTCAAATAATACCCAGCATCTTAGTCACTCCATATAATTTAAAAGAAACATTCAGAGAACATAGATCCAATGATCTTTAGAAAAATAATAAGACAAAGAGAAAATAAGACAAAGAGAAAATGGCTCCCACGGAGACTCTCAAGGGCAGATACCTTTAAATCTCAGTAAGTGGTTATCTCTGCAGCTTTGCCAAGAAGCAACACGCCAAATTGTTACTCGCCAAGTGCCGTGGGTGTCCATGTGCCTCCCCACTTCAGGGGCCTCTGGCTAGGAAGGCAGTGGTGGACTCAGGGTGTTCCAAGTGGCATTTCAGCCCTCCTTCCCTGCCAACCTTCCTTCCAACGTTTCTCCATTTCATCTTCTTCTAATCAGCCAGATGAGCTCAGTGAAGAAATATAGTGACCAAGTTCCAAGGTCTCTGTCTAATTAAAAAGTGCTTGCGTCGGAGAGAATTTTAATTCCTAAGCACTATTCTGATGGGGCAAAGGGGGTGGGTAGAGCCTTCAATAGATGATTTAAAATCCTGAGGCTTAGAAGACACTAAATAAAAAGGGGAAGGGATGATTTGCAAATAAGATTTCCAAATGTCATCTTTAAAGTAAAGACCCTGAATTTGGGCTTGGGAAATATGTGCTTACTGAGTCAGCAGTAAACTTAATGTGTGTGCGAGTGAGTGTGTGTTAGTGTGCGAGTGAGTGTGTGTTAGTGTTCGTGTGCGAGTGTGTGTGTTAGTGTTTGTGCGTGAGTGTGTGTGTGTGTGTGTGTGTGTGTGTGTGTGTGTGTGTGTGTGTGTGGCACACAGAGGTCAACATCGGGTTTCTTCCTTGGAGACTTTCCCCTTTACTTTTAGAGACAGGATCTCTCATTGAACCAGAACTCACCAATTCAGCTGGGCTGGCTGGCCAGTGAGCCCCAGGGACCCTCTTGCCTCTGCTTACTGAGTGCTAGGAGTACAAGCATGAGCTATGCCATGCTTTCTTTTTTAAAACAAAACAAAACAAACATGGGTGTTAGGATCTGAATTAAGGTCCTCACGCTTGCATGGGAAGTACTTCACTGGCTTAAGTATCTTCTTTTCTATGTTCTTTTAGGAGATTATCCTTCACTCTTAGTCAGAAAGTGACCATCCACTCAAAAGCAGGTTGAGTATCATGAAAAGATGTAGCTTGGGGTGGTAGGATTGGTGGGCATTTCTTTCTTCCACTTCCTGCATTTCAGCAAATTCGGGTGCATGTAAAATCCAATTCCTTTTTTGCTAGGCCTGGGGACATTCAGTGGTTCACCAACATTTATAGGAAAGGCCCTACCTTCTGACCTCTGCCAGAGAATCTAGGGCTCTGCTCCAGCACCCCCACATCATCTTTTTGGACACTGGACTCTACAGGAAGTTTTAGAAGTGAGGAGCCTCAGTGTTCCAGGTTATTCATAAACCCCTTGGATCTTTGGGGTCCTTGGCTTTTCCATCTACCTTCTGTCAGTTTCTAAAACAGCAGGAAGAGAACCAGGAACTACGCAACACCCAGCAGCGGTGTTCATTCCTGTCGCCACATGCCCCGTCAGGAGTCAGCAGAGTGGGACCCCATGTGTACCCAGCTTAGGAGTGGTGTTCAGAAAGGCAGGGAAAATGCTGCCATGGCTTTGGAGAGGTACTTGGCAGCATGCTAAAATGTTCACAAGATAAACAATCACCCCAACACCCAGAAATTCCTTTTCATTTAGGTATTTACACAGAGAAATGAATATATGTCTACAGAAGTCCTGTTTCAGTTTTTTTTTCTTTTGTGGAAGGTTTATTGATATCAGCCCAAACTAGGAATACAGGGTCATTGAGATGGCTTACCAGACAAAATGCATTTGCTGCCAAGTCTGAGGATAGGAGTTCAATCCCCAGGAGGAGAAGGATCGACTTCAACAAGTTGTCCTTTGACCTCCATACATGTGCTAACACACAGACACACACACACACACACACACACACACACACACACACACACACACACACACTCACTCACTCACCTTAAACAAATAACGAAACAAAAAATGTCCTACTTAGCCATACTACTGAAGGTATGAGTCTCAAAACATTTTGGTGAGTGACAGAAGCCAGATATAAAACATACATGCCACAAGAGTTCATGGAGATGACCTAGAACATGCAAAACAAGCCTTTGTTGATAGAACGCAGAACAGTGATTCACAGGAGTTGAGGTTGGGTAATAGACTTGGGAAGAGAAATAAGGGGCTGGAGAGAGGGCTCAGCAGTTAAGAGAACTGGCTGCTCTGGCAGAAGCCTAGGTTCAGTTCCCTGTACCCACATCATGGCTGACATTACCTGCAACTCCAGTTCCAGGGCATCTTGCATCCTTTTTTGAACTCTGTGGTATTGGGCACACTTCCCACTTTCTCTTTTATGAGGGTTAGTGTGGTTAGTTTTATATTGAAGTCTTTGATCCATTTGGACTTGAGTTTTGTACATGCACTAGATATGGATCTATTTGCATTCTACATGCCAGCATCCAGTTATACCAGCATCACTTGTTGAAGAGGCTTTCTTTTTTACATTTTATATTTTTAGCTTCTTTGTCAAAAATCAGATGTTCATAGGTGTGTGGCTTAGTATCAGGATCTTCTACACATATATACATTCAGGCCCAACACTTGCAAGTAGAAAAATATATGTCTTCTTGGAGGAGGAGGAAGAGGAAGACGAAAAAGAAGAGGAGGAGAGGAGGAAGAAGAAGAAAAAGAAGAGGAGGAGGAGGAAGAGAAGGAAGAGGGGAAGATCAAAGAGGAGGAGGAATGAGGGGATTTCCAGAATAATGGAAATGTTCTCTTCCTTGACAAGCCTTCATCATAACTAATGGAACATTATTATTAAGATGTGTATTTTTGAGTATAGTACTCAAAGTGCTAGCTAGAGCAATAAGACAACAAAAGGAGATCAAGAGGCTACAAATTGGAAAGAAAGAAGTTAAACTTTTGCTATTTGTTGGTGAAATGATAGCATACATAAGTGACCCCAAAAATTCTACCAGGGAACTCCTACAGCTGATAAACACCTTCAGTAATGTGACAGGATACAAGATCAACTCAAAAAAAATCAATAGCCCTCCTATATACAGATGATAAATAGGCTGAGAAAGAAATCAGAGAAACATCACCCTTCACAACAGCCACAAACAACATAAAATATCTTGGAGTAACTTTAACAAAACAAGTGAAAGACCTATATGAAAAGAACTTTAAGTCTTTAAAGAAAGAAATTGAAGAAGATATCAGAAAATGGAAAGATCTCCCATGTTCATGGATAGGTAGAATTAACACAGGAAAAATGACAAGCTTACCAAAAGCAATCATCTACAGATTCAATGCAACACCCATCAAAATCCCAGCACAATTCTTCACAGACCTTGAAAGAACAATATTAAATTTTATATGGAGAAACAAACCTAGAATAACAAAAACAACTCTCTACAATAAAGGAACATCTGGAGGCATCATCATCTCTGACTTCCAACTCTGTTATAGAGCTATAGAGCTACAGTAATAAAAACAGCTTGGTATTGGCATAAAAACAGACAGGTGGACCAATGGAATTGAATAGAAGATCCTGATACTAAGCCACACACCTATGAACATCTGATTTTTGACAAAGAAGCTAAAAATATAAAATGTAAAAAAGAAAGCCTCTTCAACAAGTGATGCTGCTATAACTGGATGCTGGCATGTAGAATGCAAATAGATCCATATCTAGTGCATGTACAAAACTCAAGTCCAAATGGATCAAAGACTTCAATATAAAACTAACCACACTAACCCTCATAAAAGAGAAAGTGGGAAGTACCCTTGAACTCATTGGCACAGGAGACCACTTTCTAAATATAACCCCAGAAGCATAGACACTGAGAGAAACAATTAATAAATGGGACCTCCTGAAACTGAGAAGTTTCTGTAAAGCAAAGGACATGGTCAATGAGACAAAATGGCAGCTTACAAAATGGAAAAAGATCTTCACCAACCCCACATCTGACAGATCTCCAAAATATACGAAGAACTCGAGAAAGTAGACATTAAACTACCAAATAATCCAATTAAAAACTGGGATATAGATCTAAACAGAGAATTCTCAACAGAAGACTCTCAAATGGCCAAAAGACACTTTAGGAAATGCTCAGCATGTCATCAGGGAAATGCAAATCAAAACAACTCTGAGATACCATCTTACACCTGTCAGAATGACTAAGATCAAAAACACTGATAACAGCTTACGCTGGAGAGGATGTGGAGTAAGGGGAACACTCTTCCACTGCTGGTGGGAGTGCAAGCTTGTACAGCTGCTGTGGAAATCAGTATGGCAATTTCTCAAAAAATTAGGAATCAATCTACCTCAAGACCCAGCAATATCACTTTTGGGTATATACCCAAAAGAGGCACAATAATACCATAAGGACATTGCTCAACTATGTTCCTAGCAACATTATTCTGTAGTAGGAGCCCGTTTGTTGGTTCCCGGCTGCTCAGCCCCAAAATAATCACACAGAAACTATATTATTTAAATTACTGCTTGGCCCATTAGCTCTAGCTTCTTATAGCTAACTCTTACATATTAATTTAACCCATCTCCATTAATCTGTGCATCGCCACGTGGCAGTGGCCTACTGGCAAAGTTTCAGCATGCCTATCTCTGGCGGCTCCATGGCTTCTCCTCTGACTCTACCTCTTTTTCTCCCGGCATTCAGTTTAGTTTTCCCCACCTAACTACCCTATTAGGCCAAACCAGTTTCTTTATTAACCAATGGTACTCACATCATACAAAGAGGAATTCCACATCGTTATTTGTAATAGCCAGAACCTGGAAACAACCTAGACGCCCCTCAACTGAAGAATGGATAAAGAAAATGTGGTATGTTTACACAGTGGAGTACTACTCAGTGGTAAAAAACAATATCTTTAAATTTGCAGGCAAGTGAACAGAACTAGAAAAAAAAAATCCTGAGTGAAGTAACCCAGATCTAGAAAGACAAATATAGTATGTACTCACTCATAAGTGGATACTAGACATAAAACAAAGGATAACCAACCTACAGTCCACATCTCCAGAGAAGCTAGAACCCTCTTCCAGAAACAGATGAAAGCAGATACAGAGATCTAAACGTAACCACTGGGCCAAGCTCCAGTTGAAAAGAGGGAGAAGCAATAACACAAACAGAGGGGTCAAGACCATGGTGGGGAGACCCACAGAGTCAGCTGACCCGAGCTAGGGGGAGATCACTGGGGAACCTGCACAGGACAGAATGAGGCCCCTGAAGGCAGGTGACAGTGGTAGGGCAGTGGGACCAGGACCTAATTCTAACGCATTAAGTGCTGTTGTGGAACCCAACATTCTCTATGGAGTGATACCTTGCTCAGCCGAGGCCTGGCATGGGGGGCTGGTGGTGGTGCTGGTGGAAAAAACAATAGAAAAAGAAAATCTCTATCACTATAAGTTGAAGCAAGAATATTTTTAGGGAAACAGAGTTGGTAAATTCATTTTATATAAAAATATATAAATAAGGAATAAATCTTTTTTGTTGTTGTTCTTAAAAAGCCACCATTGAGCTCAGGAAAAAGCAAGCCACAGGCAAGAAGACGCTATTTTCAAAGCACACATCTGATAAAGGATTTACATCCAGAATATGCACCGGCACAGCCTGTCTCCCCAGCACTGAGGAAGCTGAGGCAAGAGGATTATGATTTTGAAGCCAGTCATGCTACATAGTGAGGTCCTGTCCAAAAAAAGAAAAAAAGTCCAAATCTCTTCAAGCTCAATAAAATCTACTTAGTTTTAAAAATTAAACAAAAGATTTAAGTGGGCAATAACAAAGATTACAAGGCAGCAAGAGTATTTTGAAAGCTATTTGCACCATTAGTCATCAGGGAAGTGCAAATTAAAGTGCTTATTTTATTTATTTGAATTTTACTTGTTATTGCGATTATGTGTGAAGTGTGTTCATGGTGTGTAGGGGGTGCAGTAAAGATCAGAGAGCAGCACAGGTCCATTTCAGTGACACGGGAAAAACATGGTGACACTTAGGAAAATGATCACTTCTCTGCAGGAGGAGGCTCCTTCCATGAGGTCTGCTCTTCATTTTTGGCATCTGACTTCTTCTATCTTAATGCCCTACAGTCGGGGACTGCCAAAGCCAACAGATACCTTGAAAGTTCTTTCTCAAGGATGTGCTGACCAAAGGTAGTACAAAGTAAAGCTGTCCTCCTCAGGTCACGCAGGATGTGGCCTGTGCTTTCAGAAGCAGCATTTGATGTTCGAGAGCTTGGAACTTGCAAGGGATCGAAAGGTGAAGAGGAGGATGCCCTAAAGAAAAAATGCTTTAGAAAAACAGCTCTCAATGGTGCCAGTCATCCTGAGTTCTTCCATCACAGTGAGCATGCCCCATTGCTGGTATGTCCCGAGCATAGTTCTGTACAGTTAGGTGAATTAACTGAGCCGTTTAGAGATTAACAAATTCAGACATAGGAAAAGTGGGAGGTCGAGAAATTATTTGTTTACCCTCAGTCCTGCCTTGTGGTTGTGTAGGATGGAAGAGTCCCTCCAAACAGACAAGACAAGAAAGGCCAACTCACCTAGTCTAGAAGGGGCTAGACCAATCTCTAGACCCTGGTGCTGAATTCCCTATCCATTCTGCAGTGCCCACTGTATGGCCCTCAAACCCAGCCAGTCATTAAACTCTCCCCAGCACAACGGAGTCATTCTGTGGAGGTTCTGAGACCTTAGCCTATCATTTAGAATAGCAACCCTCGCCGGCCCGAGACTTCTGAGTGATTGCCTGTCAGATAAACTAGCTTTTACTGTAATGGTGACATTCCTGCCACCCATTCATCTTGCTGCATCTCTATGGGCAGAGATACCAGTGTCCTTCAGCATAATACATCTTAGGACTTCATCCTCCTAATGGCCAATAGGTCTTCCTTTATGAATAACGCGGCTTTCGAGAGGCAAGAAGGCTTGCAGGAGGACATAGCGACTTTGCAGTGAGTGCACTGAGTGGGGCATGGTGAGCTCTGGGTCATGTAATATGTACACGTATGCAGCTACTCACTGTCAGACTCAGTCCTTACCAATATATTCTTCCACAGCCTCTTGGTTAAACTTCTTTGCGATTGACAGCAAGTATCTATTTCCCTTTCTGGCTGAACAGCCGAATGCTACTCTGACGGGTGACTGACATGTTGGAGATACATGAACACTGATGTTGGCAAGGCTGAACTGGGAGGGGCTGCGATCCCTTGATGATGGAGGGATTGAGAACCTTCCATGAACTTCTCTGCTATAAGTCAGTGCGAATGCATGGGGAGGTGGCTTCTTGTCTCCCACTGATGGCTTGTCCATCCTTCTGGTACTTTCTAGGCGTGTCAGTTAGTTATGCATCCCCCAGACTTCCACTAGTATAAGTAGGTACTCAGGTATAGCTGATAGGCAGCTCACAATTATATCAACAAAAGCTCAAACACAGAGGAGTTGAAAGAATGGTCCTATCCACCCCTACATCCCTAGTGATCTTTGTTCTCTGTGTGTGTGAGGTGGGTATTGAACTCTCTGAAATCAAGTTGCCATTGTCTCAAGATATTCTTTCCTGTAACTACGGCAATATCAGGACACCCCTAAAATGAACTCCAGGGCTCAGTTGGTAAGCACTTGTTTTACAAGCATGAGAACCTGAATTTGGACCCTCAGAAACCACAAAAAACTGGACATGGGAGAACATATCTGTACTACCAGCACTCCCATGATGAGATAGGAGGTGGAGACAAGAGAATCCTAGGAAGCTGTAGGGTTATCTTGCCTGATGAACAAGAGAGCCCACCTCAAACAAAGAAGAAGGTGAGAACAGACACACAAAGCTGTTCTCTGACCTCTATACACGTGCCAGGGATGCATGTGTCTGCACTTGCACACGCACTACTGAAAAAAGAAGCGAAAAAGAAAATTAACTCCAGTTCCCCAGTATCATCAAGGGCCGGCTACACACCCCAATGTTCTTAGTTGTTCCAAAATTGCTGATTGCCGATGTTAGTATTATTATTTTTTGAATTGCAATCCAATCAACGTTCCTCTGCGTTTGATTGTCTTGGCAGACTCTTCTCTGGAGGGCCATTGAGAACAGTCTGGACAGCTTGAGGGACACCCATCCTCCCTCCCCAGAATCCAAGGACTGAGCAGGAAAGAAGAGAGTAAGCGCCAGCAGCCAGCTCTGCCTGGGGAGGGGTGTCAAGTGAAGGGCAGCTGGCCCTCCAGGCAGTGGCCCTGGGTTCTGGGATTCTGAGGTCTGAGACAAGCCTGCTTCTCAGAGCTTGCCAGGCTCTGCTCATGGATCCACTAGTGGCTAGGATTCTGAGACTGGATAGGGAGATGCCCAGGATTCTATCTGCCTGGGGCTGAGGCCAGTTCCCTTCATGAATGAAGGAAAGGGACATTGTGTTTCTTTTCCCTCTTGCCTTCGAGAGACATCTTGGATTAGGGCTTCCTCTTCCTTAGTCTGTCAAAAAGCTACGTGAGGATGCATCTCCTATCATTCCCAGATAAGCCCAGCTTCCCTGCCCAGCACTATAGCTCCTATGAGAAGATATCTACACATCACAGTGAGGTCTTCAGATGGACCGGCCTTGAGCCTGTGGATTACCTGTCCCTGCCTGCAGCAAACCTCTGCTATTTACCAAAGGGAAGGTCAAGCTCCATTAGGCAGGAGTCACCATGAGAAGCTACAGGAGTAAACTGAGGTTCTAGGCAAGGGCTCCTCAACATACGGCTTACCTGCTGTCTCCCAAGAGGACACAGAACACTTGGGTAGGAAGCAGGGAGTCAGGAGGACCAAAGAGCACACAGGAAGTACAGTGGCATCTGTCCTGGGCCACTTGTCCCTTCCACAAAGGTAAGACATGCCAGGCACAGCGTGAAACTCTGCTTCTCCTGTCTTCCCTGAAGCCATCCCCACCAATGAGACCCACAGAGCCCTTTAGCGGCTCCAGTCTCTCGGGTGAGCTGTGGATATGGGCCCCCCGGCTCTCAGACGTTCCCAACCTGTAAGTCATCACTGCTTTACTCAGCATTCAGATGCCAGGAGGCATCGGAGTTCAAGGGCTCAGACTGACGCACAGAAGCCTTTAGTCAAAGGATGACAGACTCCTCAGTCGGCATGATCACAGACCCTCTCTTCCACAGAAGAAGAGCTTAGGTTCAAAGTAGATTGCCCTCATGAAGCTAGGCATAGAGCAGGGCTGCTTCCTGCCTGTGCCCCCTCCGTCCTTTTCTGCTTGGCACTGCTCTCTTTTGAGTTTGGTTCTCAGTTCTGTCTCTCTGCAGGCCCCTGATTGTGCAGGGCTCCGACACTTCGGGGGCAGCGTCAACATAAAAACCACAGCTCTCACTTCAAAGAGAATAGGAGATCATTTTTTTTTTCTGCAGCCAATACAAGTGGCCATGGCCCTGGAATACAATTCTGTTTATCTCCAGATACTATATTCCAACATGGTAACAATTTCATAAAGATTTTTTTATATAGTAACAGAACAAAGAAACTCATAAATCTAAGTAGTTTTCAAATACTTTGGAGGAAGCACAAGCTAGGGAGATTACAGCAAAGCAGAGATGCCTCAGCCATAGGCCTCTGATGCTCTCCCGTGACAGTCTCAGAAGCTAGGGTCTATTTGTACATTCCCAAAGGATCTCTATAATAGCCACAAGATAGGCAACAAGTGGCTGTTTGGGGGCTAGGACAGCAGAAGATAGGTTCCCAACCCATGTTATTGTAGCTCTTCACAACCAACACAAGTTCTAACCACCCACTCAGCTCCATAGAATGATCCACCCTGGAATGGTATTTTCTCCCTGGGAAGTTCAGTTTACACCGGATTTATAAATATAGAAGTATTTACAAAGTGCTATTTGGTGAGTGGCATCTGTCAGCCCCATGTCAGGGAAGAGCCAAATACAGAGTCAAGTAACCTTGGCTGAGTCCCTCTTATAACCTACCGCTTAGCTCACCCCAAACCTTGCCATGAACCAGAGGCTCAAGGACTTTTGTGCATGGTCCTGCCCTCACCCCAGCCTCAGACCTCTATAACTTGTTTAAGTGTCTGCCTGTCCAGCTTGTCTGACAGCACCAACAAGTGACAAATTCTTTAGCTGATACTAAACTGATCATGGAGCGGCCTTGGGCTGTTTTCTTTAATTGATAGCGCTGAGTCCCTGGAGTAGGGCCTCACAAGGTGTGTGCGTTAGCACTGTGCCCAGGGGAAGAGGCAGATCCAATTTCAAGAGAATTATGCCATCCATTTTGATAGGGCAGACCAAGAGTCTAGAATTCAGAGACGCAGCTGATTCAATTGTGTCCCCTCCAACTCAACAGCTTCTTCCCCGAGGCCCTGGCCAACCAGCCAGTCTTCAGGCTGATGGTGCAGGCCAGCAGTCACATTTTCTGCAGCTTATTGTGTGTTCTGTTCCCTATCAGTTGAGTCAACATGGCCTTGATGCTCTGGAGATTCATGGCGTGGGAGTGAAAAGGACTCTTTGAGCAGGAAGCCAAGTCTGTCTTATTAATGATATGTACTTTTCTCCAGCAGAATTCACAGGAAGGTTGCTAGGTTAAGACAACTGACTGATGGGTGATTTGTCCACACAGAGCATGAAATTGCTGGAGTTCTGTGATGAGGATGAACCAGAATCCCAAGCGGTCATCACAAAACAGTTGAGTTGGCTTTTCTTCTTTGGCATACGTGGGAGGAGGGTTCATGGTGGGAGCAGAGGACTTAGGTGCCATCTAACCTCTTTTTGAAGCAAGCTCTTTCACTGGTCTAGAACTTGACAAGTAGGCAGGGCTGGCTGCCCATGTGCCACAGAGACTCAGGGACTCAATGACTCCCCATGTCTCCAACTCTCCGGCACTAAGATCACTAACACACACCACCACACACAGTTTTAAAACAAAACAAAACATGGGTTTTGGAGATTGAATTTGGGTCCTCATGCTTGCATGGTAAACACTTTACCAACAGAGCTGTCTCCTCAGTTCTCTTCCTTATCCTACAAGGATGCCTCTATCTATCTATCTATCTATCTATCTATCTATCTATCTATCTATCTATCTATCTATCTATCTATCTATCATCTATCTATCTATCTATCTACTATCTATCTGTTTATCTATCTATCATCTATCTATCTATCTATCTATCTATCTATCTATCATCTATCTATCTATCTCTCATCTCGCTTCCTGAGTACATGGTTATCATTGTTTCTCTGATACCCCCTTTTTCTTTCTTCCTCTTATTTTTGAATTTTGCCAGGAGAAGAGCCTGCAGCAAGTCCGAGAAAACTGTTTGAAGTGTGGTATGCTAGCGAGCTGGAAATGTGGGTCAATCAGTGGATGGAGGTGGCAGAAATTGCAGGCTGATTCTTCTGGCTCTGAGAACAAAGGCCCAGCTCTTGAGCGTGATGAGAACATGAATCTCTCCCGGGATGAACCATCACCTGATGGAGCTCTGAGGGGGAGGAAATGATGCTCTGAGCTCTCAAAGCTTAGGCTGTCACTCCCACCCCCACCTCACATGTCTTTGGAGGCCTGAGCCTCTGGCCAAGCTGTTCTCTCAGAGGAGCCACCTGATGCTCTGTTTGGCCAAGACCACCCTCCATCCATCAGTGTGTCACAACACATGACTCCCCAGGCGATTCCCAGCAAGCTGTTAGGGGCTAAACATACTACTAGGATCTGATTCTGGACCCCCTCTTTCCTAGCCCTCATGATCTCTAGGGCATGATTTTGGAAGAGACAGACAGAGTGAAGTGCAGGAGCCAGGCAGAGTTCACCACGGAATACAGTGGAGCACTCTCACAGCCCGAGAGTAGACAAGTGGCCTGGGGAAGGCTGTGGCTACCTGCATGTTAGTGAGGCATGCTACTATTCCTAAAATCTCTACAACAGCAACTTTCCTCAGGGATGGTTTTCCTGTCCAAATGATTGACAGACCCATTTGGATTTTAACTCTTAAGGGAGGGGACAATGATGTTTGTGTTTTTCATCAGAAAAGCTCCAGCTAGATAGGAATCTTTTAAAGTTTAAAAACTAAAAGTTTAGCTGGGAAGTGGTAGGGTGCACCTTTAATCTCTGAGTTCAAGGCCAACCTGGTCTACAGAGCAAGTTCCAGGACAGTCAAGGCTACACAGAGAGACTCTTTCTCTAAAAACCAAGCAAATAAAGTTTTATTTTAAAAAAGGATTTCTTTAATGTGTGTGTGTGTGTGTGTAGATAAGCTTATGGGGGCCCACAGAGGCTAGAAGAGGTCACTGGAACCCCTGGAACTGGAGTTGGCAGCTGGTTATGAGCACTCTGGTCCCCAACGAGAGCAGCCAGGGATCTTAATGTTTAGTCATCTCTCCAGCCCCAAGTTCAAACTTTTAAAAATTTATCATTATTTCTGTGTGTGTGTGTGTGTGTGTGTGTGTTGAGAGAGAGAGAGAGAGAGAAGAGAGAGAGAGAGAAAGAGAGAGAGAGAGAAAAGTGGGAGAATGACTTGGTACATGCCATGATGTTCACCTGGAGGGCCCGTTCTCTCTGCCTGCCTTTAGCAGGTTTCCAGGAAGTTAAACTCAGGCCTACAGACTCTCAGGGAAAGGGCTTGGTGCCTGTTTGGCTCTCTTACTCGGTTTCTTATAGGGTTTGGCTAGCAGACTGTTAATGACCTCCTGGGTAGTTGAGATGCCATGCTTCCATCCAGGGTCTGAGATGACTCAGGTCCCATTCAGTTGATCAAAAATGAAAGGCTTTACTTTCTTGGTTTTACAGGCTGCAGCCAACAGTAGAGGAGATCTTCTCCAGGGGCCTCCAAGTCTGCTGATATCCAACCAGCTTCCGAATGGAGATGACATCACTGCCCACTTAATCCTTACATCATCTTAATGTACTTTCATGGAGAATATCTCATTCACTCAGTGTGTAATCCCAAAGACATTATTGGTAAGGGTAAAAACTTAAAATGGGGTTGACCTATAGATGGCCAAGTAGGAGATGAAATATACAAAAATCATGGTGTGCAGATGACCAACAGTGATGACAAAAATCATGGTGTGCAGATGACCAACAGTGATTGATGACAAAAATCATGGTGTGCAGATGACCAACAGTGATTGATGACAAAAATCATGGTGTGCAGATGACCAACAGTGATTGATGACAAAAATCATGGTGTGCAGATGACCAACAGTGATGACAGCTTATTTCCAGCTCAAGTCCCAAGTTCCCAGTAGTCCCATTTGCACCAAGAGCTCCAAGCCCAGCCTCTCGTGTGCTTTGAAGTCATCTAGACCCCACTCACAACACACATCATGGCTTCTTGATCAGAAAGGGGCCTTTCTGTCCCTTCACTCTTATCAATGACCCTCGTACCACTCGGAACAGGATCCTGTCCACCACAATGGACCACAGGGTGGCTGTTGGGGACAGGGTCCCTCAAGAGCTGAAGCTGAATGGTTTCAGGAAATGAGGCCGGCCCTTAGACCAACAAAATGGCCAAGGCATTTTGGCTGGTGGAGGAGGAAATGGCTTTCTCTATTTGTCTTCAATTGCCAGGACAGAGAAAATCAAAGCCAAGCACATGGAAATTGCTGCTCTGCAGAGAGCCTGCAGGAGGCCTGCGATTTGGCTGGCCGTGAACACTGCTTGCCCATAGGACTGTACAAGAAGGGCCTTCTTAAAGCGGAGATGCTGTTATCCTGGCTCACAGAGGTGACCTGTTCCTCTGGTCTTAAAATGGGGACATTAAACCGATCCCTCTACCACCTCAGGAGTGAACAGAAAATGAATTTCTTCCCCTAAGGACTGAGGGTATAATGGAGGGGCCTTTTTGTCTGGTGCATTCAGAGGGTTTAAATTTGGAATCATGCTTTGAGATGAAAATTTGAATCCCAATGGAGGTCGCACATAGTCCCCTCCCTCATTCACAAAATGAAAGCCCCCTAGTCAAGTCGTGGTTCTCTTTGGTCGGACCCTGCTTCTCCGGCATGGCTTCAGCAGGTATTCATTTTAAATGGCGTTTCTGCCTAACCATCATGAGGCTTCTCAGAAAACATGGCTTCCCCAAAGGGCCAAGGGGCGCGAGGCATGAAGCACTCCATTTTTTTTTATCAGACCAGCAGTAAATGCATTATCCTTCTAAAGTTGTTATTTTCAGATTGTCTTGGATTCTCTCTTTCCAGTTGAGCGAGGGGCGGGGGAGAACAGCAGCTTCTCCTGGCTCCCAGCTGCAGTGCTGGCATCTCATCTGGCCGTTGATATGCACTGGTGATGTATAGCTCCAGCTTCCTCATTGGCCGACGACACACTGTCTGAATTAGAGGCAAGACTGAGTTATGGTGCTTTTAAGAGAAGAGATTCCATTTTAGTACGCTCAAGTTCATGAACTATTAGGGCTGGTCTCCCACAGCAAAGCCTCTGGAGAATGCCCCTGGGGCAGAAATGCTTGACGGCTTATGTGCTGGGCTGAGCTGGTCACATGTAAAAACAGCATATTATTTTAAATCATTAATAAATTTCCTTTTCAGATTTTATGTGAGCTAATTACTTTGCCCAGAGGAATTATTCGTAGGATGGAGGGGGGGTTAATAACTGCCCAGTGGGTTGGTTCTGACGTCTTGAGTGGATGAATATATTTGAGGATAGCCCCTTTTCCAAATAGCCATTGCCTTGATCTGGGGAGATGGATGCCTGATCTTGGGTTCTAGCTCTGTCTGCATGATCTTAACACTGCAGAAAATGAAAGAGAGATTGTGGTAGCCAGCAAGTTCCAGTAAGTGGGCAGTGGAACAATGGCCTCAGCTGCTGAGGGCAGATCCACCTTCCCCCAACACAGAAGTCGGCTGCTGGAGGCCAGTTTGGGGTCCACTCTCCAGGAAACATCTGCTGTTGGCCCCATAAGAATTATGGCAAGCGAGATGGAGTAAGTGGCTCACATTCACCATGGCTTCATCAGGACCATTAGACATGCAGAGCCTGGGTGAGGGAGGTTGATCAGTGTATGAGGCTCTTGCAGAAAGAAAACCTGAGCTCAAACCATAGCACAGCACCCATAGCAAAGCCCAGCATGGCTGCTCATGCCCACAGTCCTAGCATCGAGGAGGCAGAGGCAGCTAGATTTTGGGAGCTTGCTGGTCAGTCAGCTAGTCAAGAGGGTCAGCCTTTAGGATCAGTCGTCCCCTTCCCCCCTACACACACACACGCTTTCCCCCTCCCCCAAAATATAAAAGCTTTGGGCTTGGAATACAGTTCAGTGGTAGAGTGCTTGTGTTCATCTTGGGCTTTGACTTCAAGCATCCTGACAGCAAAAGCAAAAATCAGGAGCAAAACGCTTAGCTCGTGCCCTTTGTGACGGTGGGGTGGCAGGTTGCCACTGTCTGCCAGGGGCTGCCTCCACTGCTGCCATCAGTGGTGGGTACGTTCTGGGCTCGAAGATCCTGTGGCTTGGGAGGTACATTGATTGCAAAGGAAATCAGAAGCTGAAGGGTCCAGCGTGAAATCTCAACACTAATCCATCATTTCAATCTAGTTAGAGAGACGGTAACCCTGTCATGAGAGTGATTGCTTCTGCAGCCAGATGCACTAAGGAGTAGACTTCACTCACAGAGCGATGTACCCACCAGGAGACTGAGACATCCAACATGCCTTCCAGGCCAGCTCGCCCTCCAACCCAGGAAAGAGAGTGTGTATTTTCAAGTGCTCAGGAGGAGGGCGTTACAGCTTCTTTGAGACCAACAGTGAGGAAAAAGAGATACAAGGGGAAAGAGAGGCAAAACCAGAAGGGAATCAGCCAGACCCCAAACAGCCTTCTGGACTCCTACCTTTGATTAGAGCTCAGACACTAACAGGCAAGAGATAATCACTGGGGACAGGATGTCCCTTGTTTTGCAGGCATGTCCAAGCCACATAAGCAGCGGAGGATAGCGACTTTGGCCCAACAAAGAATGAAGCTTACTTTAAAACATTATGAGAGATTCTTTTTGAGTGTTCCAGATTCGCAGATGGCAGCCTTGCACCATACGGTCAAAAGGTTGCACGTGCTTGCTAGATGTGTCCAATGTGAACTCCTGCATGAAGGCTTACCTGACTCTAACACACTGGCTAGGCTTTGCAAGGCACGAGGCTAAGGGCAGCGAGTTAGCCAGATTTCCTGGGATCTAACTAATACCAAATAGTTAATAACTGTTGCTTAGGAGGCCTGTTGTCATGGGTGCCGGGTGGCCCTGAGAAGCAAGCCCCGCCCCCTCCCATTGAGTACTAGGAAAAGTGGGTGGAATCCTGAGGATGGAGGCCAGCTAGTGTCAGGGTCAGAATTCCCAGTGTCCAGACCACATAGAAAACCAACCCGAAAATGGTTTTTATCTGGACATGTTGGACAGTCTTTTGACTATTTCAGGCCAAAAAAGTCTGAGGCAACCAACCAGTCTGTCCTCTTCTGTCCCCAGATGTGTGTCTGTTGCTACATTCTTATTACTTAGGGTACCCCCCTCTACTGTGCACAGTTGCTAGGAATTATTCAGAGAAACATGGAGGAAGAGAAAGTACATCCTGAATTGTTCCCTTTTTCTCCTGTATTAAGGGACCCATTAAAAATATACATTATTTTTATTTTTGGCAAAGCCAGAAGTACTTAAGGCAGACACGAGGAAGGCTGTCTCCCTGTTTTAGTTCTTTATCCCAGGCAGCATTGACTTTTCCCGGAATGAGGAGCGAGAGCATCCAGCAAAATCCCGTTTGGGGTTGACTTTGATGTTTAGTGTCTAGATGCAACTTTCAACATCTTTTACATTCGCAAACCATCCCTAAGAGCTTTTCTCTTCTAAAAGGAAATTACTTGGAACAAATATGACATCGATTTTCCATCTCCCTCGATTAGTCTCATTCGGTCTGAGTTTTATTATTTAAGGCTTACCGACAACGAGAATATACAGTTAGCAATGGTTCTAATTAAATTCTGTGACCTTTAAGAAAGCTAAGGAGGTCCTGGACCCGCGACGTCTGAAACTGCCAAAGAACAGGCCAGGATTTATGGCTCTCACATGATGCCTGGACAAACAGCACCCGTGTCTGCTCCCGAGATGAAGGCAAGATGGAGAGATGGGGTGGGGAGGGCTCTGTGAGAGGAATCGGGGAAATAGCGGTGCTGCTGTGTAGGTTAGGTGCTGGCGACATCGGAGCGGAGCCTGTGTGGTCACTTTGATCAACAGATGGTCAAATAAGGAACTTTGGCGTCAAGCAACTCTGGTTTTTGAGTAGGTCCTTTAACACCAAGTGGGCTGTGGCAGGGTGATGAGGTCATGGGTACATATAGGACGCACAGAGAGCCTTTCATCCCAGGGCTCAGAGGGAGGGTGTGATGAAGGTGGTCTTCACGGTGTGGACAGTGAGGTACTTGATGAAGGAGTGATTTTAGTCTGAGATATTGGGAGGCATATGCATTTTTTCCAAGCCTGTTTTCCATAAGGGCTTTGGCTTTGGAACATACTGACCAACTTAGAGACAGATAGATAAATATGTGGTCTGTTGAGGGGCCAATCATTCCTGAGTGAGGCATGGATTTCAGTTAATCTGAGACCCTGACAGAGAGTAAACATGAGCCAATACAAATTCAAAAGGCTTTCCTCTGTGGGCAGACCTTTCCTAACGTCTGGAATGAGGATCAGGTGATGAACATTAAAGCCTGCAGTGTACCCTTGGCCCCTCAAAAAATGCCCACAGAGTTAAATCTGTTGAGGGTGGACCAGAATTCCCATGGTCCCATCAGCATACCCACCCTGGACACATTGACACCCTGCTGGGAGGTAAGGAACTTTTACAGAAATGTAAATAGAAAACAGAGGAGCTTTTTGATCGACGTCGCTTTTATTTTTCTTTGGTGTGATTCATGAGGCGAGAGGCTGGTAGCTCTACAGGCTGAAGTTGGGGCCAAGGCAGAGAATCCGGAGGAGACCAGTTTACACAGCGACCCCATGGTATCGGAAAGAGGAAAATCATAGGAGGGTAGGGAAGGAGCTCTTGAATCGGAACAAGCACTCTGATCCGCTCCCCAAGGGACAACAAGGGTGATGGAGTCCATGGAGCTCAAACAAAAATTAAGACTAGAAGCAAAATCTAAGGAAATGCCCGATGGGTAGTAGCTAAGTTAGTTCTCAACAGTGCTTAGCTACAGTCCTGTTGTGTGGCAACCTCTTGCAGAAAAAGGGCGGCTTTGGAGGACCCTGTGGCTCTAGGTCTACCTCCCTGTGGTCTCTGTTTCCAAGAAGAGAGAGGCTCTAGGGCTAGAATGGGTCCTGTTGTTTTCAGAATTCTCACTTTGAAAACCTCAGCAGGGAACTTGCTGGTTGTTAGGGTGTTGCTGACTCTTGGGGTTTTGGGAAAGATGGGTGTCTGTTCACCCCGAGTTGGCAGGAATGGCATTATGGCTGGTGGATTTCAAGAGTAGGCTGCCACACAGACCACCACTAAAGGATGGCAATTAAGTGGCTTGCGGAAGTACCCCCAGCCCTGCCGCCTCCAGGAAGTGCGGGGCCACTTGTGTAGAGCAGTATTACCATCAGACTCTCAGACTTCTCTTAGGAGGAACAGGCTCCTCTTTCCCTGGGAACAGCCATGCTCTCAAGGCTTCCCCACCCAGGATCCTAAAGAGTCCACTCCCACCTTCATCAACTGGGAGGCCCTAGGCAACGCTGACCTTGAATCCCTGTTTCTCCATCCGCAGAGTAGGTAATAAGGGTGAGGGTGAATTCGCAAAGATAGAGCAAAGGTTCTCTTACTCACTTCTGCCTGGGGGGGCATTGACTTCACCCACAATTTCCAGGTGAGGTAGGAAGTCCATGCCAGCTCTCTGTACTTGTTTGGCAAACACCACGTGCTTTTTCCGGGGGCTGTATGTGACAAATTAGCGACAACAGAGAAACCCACGCACTGTTGGTGGTTTTTCCTCGCTCTTCCTTCCCAGATGGTCAGGCTGGCTGGCTTCTGCTGGGGATGGCAGAAAGCTGCCAAGTCACTCCTCAGTGGTTCGTGCGTCCTCCCCACAACATGCACAGCAAGCTGGAGGCAGCTTTCCAGGACCAAATTCTCTTGAGTGTTGGGACAGGTGACGCTGGGCAATGTCATGGCAGCCCTGGGTGTGTGGAACAGAACCACAGTGGTCTTTCAGGTAGATGGATGCCTATGGTACCCGGCTGTAAGGCAAGTCCTGCAATGGGTGGCGGGGGTGGAGGGTAGTGGGGGGATGAGGGTAGCTTTCAGTGATGATGTCAGTTTAATAATTCCATCCCAACAACTTTGAAAGTCACTTCGTAAGCTGATGGGCAGTTTATGCTTGGCATTAGCTCCTGGCAGGGCTAGTTCTCTGGCCTCTCGCCTTGCCACACATACTTCCCTTCATGCTGACTTCAACCTTCAGAGAATCTGTCCTTAGCTTGGCTTCCTGCACCCAGAATTCCCAGTTAAGTCTTCAGAACAACAAGGAGGGAGTCCCTTCTGACCCTAGCTGTGTTTTGAGGCACAAATTACAGAGAGTTGGGTTTGAACAGCATCCTGTGAGCAGGCCTTGCTAGGCTTCATCTTGTTCCCTCTCCTTCCTTCCTTCCTTCCTTCCTTCCTTCCTTCCTTCCTTCCTTCCTTCCTTCCTTCCTTCCTTCCTTCCTTTCGTTTGTTTTTCAAGACAGGGTTTCCCCATTTAGTCCTGGCTGTCCTAGAACTCACTCTGTAGACCAGGTTGTCCTTGAACTCAGAGATCTGCCTGCCTCTGCTGGGATTTAAAGGTGGCCACTACTACTGCCCACCCTGTACCACTCATAAGATAATAAAGACTTGAAGTTTTTCAACAGAGGACAAAGGCTATCTGGGGTTATTCTGAGGCTGACATTCCCCCTACTAGCAGATGCAGCGACCAGACAGCAAAGGGCTTCTTGACAGCCCTCTCAGGAAGATAGTCACTTGCCTAAAGACATGGGGAATAAACCAGAAGGTCAACACAGAAATCCACAGTTTTTCTCTGGGCCCCAGTGAGAGGCGAATGCCTGATGGTGGAACATGTTGTCCTGAGCCCCAATGAGGCTCCCTGCCTGGGAGGACCGCAGGTATAAAGGACACCTCATGAAGTCTCAGTCTCTCTGAAGGTCAAGGCTGTGTTTTGTGGGCCAAGGGCATTTATAGAGCTGTAAAAGGGACCATTTTTGCTAATGCCATGAAATTATATTCAGAGCTGAATAACAGTGGCCCCCGGTAGGTGCAGAAGTAATTTCCCTGAAGTGTGAAGCCTGGCTTTTAGAGAAGTTGGAGGCGGCCCTGGTGGACGTTGACCAGTCCCGCTTTTTCTATACAATTTTAGTCACGGGAATTGTGACTTTGTGTGACCCTCTAAAAAATTACCTAGGAGGCATAAATGAAGCAGGCCTCACACGAACACCTAATGGGAATAGAACGAGTGGGAGGGACATTTGGCAAGAAATCATCCAGGCATCTATTCAGACACCAGGTCAGGTGCTGTCCACACTGCCAGGCCTTGTCTTAGTCACCGAGGAACAGAAACAAAGAGGACAGCTCTGATGGACAGGAGCCCCTGGTGTGACGAAGAGAAGTGCCCGCAGGAGGGTCATTCCATGCCAGGTGGCAATGAAGGTGTTTCTCAAATGCTCATCTTCTCCTCAGCATGGTGCTCAGCAATTGTTCGTGGACTGGCTTGTTTGTGCACCCTAGTTTCTCCAAGAGGGAGGTATTGGTCAGAGCATGTCCATTTTATACCAGGGGAGACCACACTTGACAGCTTATTGGCTTGCTTGCTTTTACCTCATCTCTATAGTCTGCTGGTTGGGTACCATCATTCACAGGTGGTTCATCCAGCATGAAGCCACCCCTGCCATGGGCTCCTAGCCCTTGAAGTATGCAGGACCCCAATATAGTGGTTATAGGTCCAGATGTTGCCAGGCAATGTTTTCTTTGGGACCAAGGCTCTACCTTCCTGGCTGTTCTCAAACTCTAGGTTCACACGCAAGCCCTCTTCAATCTCGACAACCTATTCTCTTTTACCCAGGAGAGATAGACGTCATGGTGGAGGACAGATGGCCCCTTCTCATCATCCCAGATCTGACACCAGGACCCTTCCTATCTCCTGTTGATGTTCCCCTCCATCCAAGGCCTTCTGTGTGCTCACCAGTCCTGTAACTGGGCCTGCCCACTTGGTTTCCCATTGCAGAGGACATGATAAGCATTGAGTCTCAAACTTCTTCACACATTTAGCCCTGTTGACCCAGGGCAGACTTCTCACAGGTCCCACTGGCCCAAAGAACAGAGGCAACCATGACTTCCCTTCCTTGGTTCTGTATCTCACTCCTCTGCTTTCCAGACATCACTGTCTTTGTTCCTCCTTCATCATGTGTGAGTAGTTCCGGGCCCCAGTTCCTACCGCTTAAGAATGGGCTGCCCATACACAGCTAAACTCAGAATTCCCCTTACCTCAAGTGCCCCGTCCATGCTCTCATTGTGACCTTCACCCGAGTCCTTCTTTCACAAAGCCTCACCAGCATCCAGGTCCTGCTGCAAGGTCCAGGGGCTGCTGCGTATCCATCTTTCTTCAGTCATGTCCAGGATGCTACATGTCATGGCTTCCTTCTGGAATGTTTCCAGGGTCCCTCTTGTGTCTAGGACCCCCAAATAGATCCCTCTACCCACCTGCATCTCCCAGTCTATTCTGCTATGCATATGGATCCCAGCTCGTCTCATGTCTGCCTCTGTCACTTTCTTAATGACCTTCCAATGGCAACATTAGTGCTGACTGGATGAATCCAAACCCCAGTGTGGCTAGGGCATCCAGGGTCAACTCATCTCCTATCTTCCCGGAAACACCCAGGTGTCACTTGTGCCTGAGGTATCCATTCCCCAGGTTTCTCTGCCCGGAGAGATCTTGACAATCCTGCCTCACTTCTGGGGGGAGTTACCTCCAACCTGCCACAGCACTGTGAGAAAAGTTGGCCCTAGACACTGTGCCCCTCCTCAGGGCTTCTGCACCCCACTTTGCCTGGGCCCCAATGCAGACAGAGCTTACTGAATCTCTCTTTAGGTTTCTGCTGTTCAGGTCAAGGTCTAGAACACAACAGACTCTCCCAAGTCTGGCAGAAGATTGGCTGAACAGCTTGCCATAGTCTTCATCGATCATGCAGTAATAAATCTTTGGCCAGCCCCTGTGATTGTGAATTCCAGGTGGGAAGAGTCTGAAATAAAAATTCATGAGGTCAGTTTTTTTTTTCTTTTTCTTTTCTTTCTCCCCCTCCCTTTTTTTTTTTAAGAATGCCTTTTGATGCAAATGTAATCGATTGGTCTTCAAACGTTTTAAAAAAATGACGCCTTTGGGGGTCCAGAGAGGTCACAGATGATAATGCAAAGATGTTGTAGGTCAGCCAGGAAGGAGGAAGGGACAGGCAAAGGACACACCAGGGGTGGGAAGAGGTCTCTGCAGCTCTTTCTGTGGGGCGGGGGGAGCTAAGACAAAAGTCATGATAGACACTCTACTCTGCTCCATCCCACTCGTTCAGAGAACAGGAAGACCCATGGCTCCCTCAGAAGACCTTCCAAGACATTGGCAGCAAGCAACTGGTTCCTTCAAAGGCAAGAATGATGTGTAAGTCAGGTTTGACCCCAGTACATTTTTCTTGTTCAGTGAGGCAGCCCAAATTGCTGGGCTTGGGTTACCAAGTTAAGCTAAGAGGCGTTATGTAGACACTCTGGGAGAAAAGCAATTGGTTCTTTGAATCTGATTGCTTGTCTGGAAATACTTTACTCAATAGAGAAACTGTGAGTGATCGAGCTCTTTTGCAAATCACATATATTTTTTTAAATGCATCTAGGGAGTGCCCGTTAAATGGAAAACCTTGTGGCTGAGTGCTCAGAAAAGTGAAAAATTGCTCCCTGTGTAGAGTTTGGAAAAATTGAGGGTGTTTTTTTCTTCTTACTATTGGTTTTGCTCAAGGCAGAACTCTATCTGCCCATCCAGGGCTGCGAGCTCTTCTTCCCCAACCTCGGGAAAGGCTCTCTTCCCTCCACTACCTGTGTATCTTGAGGGACTCTGTGGCAGTTCTACAGGGTTTGTGGGAGCCTTTGCTCAGTGAAGCTGATCTTCACTGACCTTCACTCTGCACCAGATGGCCATGTCTAGATGCTCTGCTGTCTTCCTGAACCCCCTACAACCCTGGTCCTCTCAATGGCTCCCCCATTTTATCTTCCTTGTGGGCCATGCTTCTAGCCCAAGGTCCTCAGTATGACACTGAGCAGTAGTGACACAAGGGGGAAACTCCTCCAAAGTCCATCTCCTGTCAGGAGACCCTGACCACAGACCAGGCCTCTGTCTTTCATCATCTGTCACGTGGTGTTGGATCAACATTGTCACATGTCCAGAGCTAAACCTGGGAGATGCCCTTGAAGGAAGCGTCACAGAGCGCATACTGCCTTCCAACTGAGCTAGCTTTCAGCAACCATAAGGAACATCAATGGGAACTTCTTGTTACCTCACACACAGTGGGCACTCAACAAATGCTTGTGGGCTTGCACCAATGACTTTGACAATGCACATTTCTTGAAAAAAGTTTTTGGCATCATGGACATAATTTACCACTAGTTGTTTCTGATTCCAATACAACATTTGTAAGCCTGAAGACAGCCTGTCCCTGAAATTAATTAGAGCAAAGGGTAAGTCCCAGCCATTGGCTTCTTTCTCCTGTCACACCATTTTCTATAAGACCATCAGAATGAACTATGGCCCTCCCAAGCTCTCACCGCCCTTCCCCGAGAACTCTGGCCAGTGAGGGAGGAAGAGGAGCCTCCTGGCTCTGCTCCTCACTTGGGGAGCACTAAATGCAGCCCCAGGGCACAGGCTTTCCTCTGTCTAGTCTGGCTTTCTTTAGGCGCTGAGACTTAGCTTTACAGAATCTAGCAAGGACATTTTTGTATAGAAGAGACCATGGCATTCCGGAGGAAGGGATGCCAATTTAAAAGGCTGCGCTATTTTAAAAACCTAAGTGGAGCTCCTAATCACACAGGAAACAGATCTGCTTTGATTTACTGCTATAGCCAGATGAAATTTGATCTTCCTGAAAGCTTTTCTGGAACACAATTTTTAGTTAATAAACGTGGCCAATACGGAGGGTTGGTTTTGCAGAGCCAACTGGCTCTCTCTCCATCCTTCATCAGAAGGCATCAGAGGCCAGGTCTTGTCCCAGAACACTAAAAGGTGGGGACCCAGGGCCCAGATTGCTACGCCTGGATCACCAGCTGGAATCAGAGCTCCTGCCTTCATGCCTGTGAGAGAAGGAAAACACTCCTTGGTCTCGGCGTGGCTCTCTTCCATCTGCACTCATGCAGACATTAGTAATCCACTCCAGATCTCTTCCTCCACGAGGCCCTTTGACCTTATCAGGGCCAACACCAACTCTTACTGTCTCTGTGTTTGTTCTCAGGATTTAAACTCATCTTTCCTCCTTGCCCTAAGCGTTTAGGGCTCCCCGTTACTATCTACAGCATAGCTTCCAACTGCACTCCACAGCTAGGGTTAGAGAAGGGACGCACACTCCAGGGTCCAAGTTCTTCTTTCCAAACAACCATTTTGAGAAGGTGAGGTTAGGCTAGGTTCTTAATTATCCTGTAAGGGAGGCGTCTACATTAAGACCTATACAGCTAAAGCCCCTTCTCAGATCTTATGAGCCAATGAACATGTCTTTTGCTTAAAGAGTTAGAGGGTCAAATCAGGCAACTTTAAGATGACTCCCTCCAAACTTCTAATTTTATAGGCATTAAAGGCAAGGGGCTCAGGTCTAAGTCAAAATTTCATATGTGAACTTCACACAAGGTTCCACCTACACAGTGAGCAGGTGGACTCTCTCTCTCTCTCTCTTTCTCTCTCTCTCTCTCTCTCTCTCTCTCTCTCTCTCTCTCTCTCTGTGTGTGTGTGTGTGTGTGCATACCAGCTGCCAGCATGTGTGTGTGGAGACTCACTGTCCATCCCCAAGGCCAGAGCTACCTCTCTGCTTCCTTGTCCTCCAGACCTTGGTGCCTTGGTGCATAGCTGCCACAAGCGGTCCTTGAGAGGTCCCTCTAGGCACGAAGCTACCTATCTGGCTGAAAACCTTGTGCTTTGAGCAGTCTGGGCAGTAAGAATTCAGGGTGGCACCCCAAAATAGCATCAGAGAAGCATTGGGTAACATTGTACATTGGGCCGTTCTCTCCCTTGGCTTGGAAAGCCATCCTCCCCATATTTGGGAACCCATCAATATTAAAAGGAAGGGACTCTGAGGGTTCTTACAGTGCCAAAGGAAACAATGCCATTTTTTTGAGCATTTTCAGCATAAAAAGACAATCTCTTATACTCACTACCTGGCACCTCGCCTGTGAGAGAGGGCAGGCTGAAGAGCTGTCTTCATCAGCCTGCCACACATCAACTTGATTTAGTGGGCAACAAACGTCAGAAGAAATTACAAAGACAGCTATTGCTCAAAGAAATTTATATATATATATATATATATATATATATATATATATTTAAAAAAGGTGACCCGCTTTCAACAGTGTCATCTGGGGCCAGCTTATGGCTCTGTGGCAGTTTCTAGAGTTTTCTTTTTATCCCTAGCCTCTGCAGGCACCAGCGTACTTCCTTATAGGGGCTTAAGACTTGCCTGAGCACCTGGTGTTGTAGGACCCACCTGTGGACCTCAGACGTCACAGTGACTTGCCCTATCTGTCTCTCTTTTGTTTCTACAAGTCATTGCCATCATTAGATATTCTTCATGGTGTGGATTATTCCCCCCAATCACAAAACACTGTGGTGGCACCAGGTAGTGCAAAGCCATTTTCTCTGCCTTCTATACCTGAGGTTGAGGAGTGCAGCTGTGTCCTTTTCGGACCCCTTCAACTGCTTGTTCTGGCTCCTTTATGCTCCACCATGAACGTGCATTGACCTAGAACCCCATTCCATGCCCTGGGATGACATCATTTGCCAGTTCCTCATCACTTTGTGCATGTTTGTGCATTTGTGAGTATGTGATTATGTGGGTGTGTGTGTGTCCATGCATATGGAGGTCAGAGGTCAATGTTCCTCAGGATTGTTTCTGAAAACAGGGTCTCTTGGTGTCCTGCAGCTTAATAGGCTCTCCTGGCTGGCGAGTGAGTCCCAGAGATGCACCTAGTACTAGAATTACAAGCATGGGTCACCAAGTGGGACACTTTATGTGGGTTCTGGGATCAAACTCAGGTCCTTGGGCTATCAGATAAACACTTTACCAACTGAGCCATCCTCTTAGTCCCAGTGAGCAGGGAAACTGAGATATTGTGGCTGCTACTAGAGCCCCTTCTTTACCCAGGGACATCAAGTGGCAGAGGCTGATGAGTAAATACATCCATGCTGCTTGTTTCCCTGTTTGTCATTCCTGTTCTCAATTACCTAAGGGTATGCAACTTTCAAAACAAAGATGTTTGCTTGACTCATAGTTCTGGAAATGCAAGGCTTCATCTGGTGATAGGTTTCTTGCTGGCAGCGTCCTGAGGTACCACAGGGAGTAGTAGAGTGAGATAGGGAATATGAGAGTGTGCATGCATGCGAGTGTGTGTGTTTCTGTGTGTGTGTGTGTTAAGACCCACAATTCAATCATGAGGTTGTACTCTAATAACCCATGATCCCTAATTGCTTCCCTCCAAATACTAAGTCAGATGAACTGTCCCTATTCTCCCTTCACACTTCACAATTGGGGTTAAATTTCTATACAGGAACTCTGCGATTCCAAACTGTAGCACAGCATTTCCTGTTGGAGTAAAGTTTTGAGTCTTCTGGTTTCTACTTTGTCCCCTGTTAAACTTCACGAGCTCTGGAGCCATAGCTAAATTCCTACCCAGGTTGTTGCAGTGACCAACTCCAGTGTACTAAGTCTTCCCTCATCATCTGCTAGCCTTCAGGGCTACTTACAAAGCTTTACTCTGTGGAGTTTAAGATATAGTCCTTTGATACCAGAGAAACTGAAGAGCAAGTCAGCAGCTTAGTTCCACATGATGGAGGATGAAAATACAGGGTACCAATCCTTCCTTCCTAGCTTGAGGGAAGAAAGTAGATGCCAGCTAGTGATGGGGTGGTGTGTATGTATGGCGAGCCCAGCTAGAGTCACTTCTTGAAAACAAGTCAGGACAAAGCCTTCCTCATAGGAGCCTTCATGACCCAGGATCCAGAAAGATGGAACCTACTGGAAAAATCCCCATTCATCCAAATGTTATTAAGAAGATGCTGAAGAAACAGCCTGAGAAAGTCAGGAAGCTGGGTGTTGAAAAGTAACAGAGAAGAAGAAAATTAAGGGAAAGACCTTCCCTTGGGAGCTATGTATGAGGGAACTGGGGAGAAATTGAGGAGAGAGGAGTCTGCCCCCTCATTCACAATGCTGGACTGCTGGTACAATGGCAAGGACAGCAGAGACCAAGGTCTCCTCCATGGATCTGGTCTACATAACATGGTGCTGGGAGCCAAATCTCAGTCTCTGTCTGAAGAGCACCATTCTTTCTTCTTGCTAGTATGTACATAGGACTGCGGGAGACCACGGCTTTGCCTCTGCTCTCTTCCAGATATTTTCAGGTTATACTTGACTCTCTGATTTGTCTACCCAGTCCATATACCTTCCTATACCTAACTGGTTGTCTTTGTGTCTATACAACCAAGCACCCTTTCATGTTCTAGTCTTTCTGTTTATCAATCATTTCTTGATGCAACCACTCTTCCTTTCTCCATCTCCTTCACCCTTTCTTCTTTGCTTCTTCTATCTCCCCTAACATCCAAATATCCATCCTTGCATCTGTCTAGCCATGCATCCATCTATCCACCATCCAACCACTTACCCATCTTCTCATCTACCTACCTCTGTACCTGTCCCTCCTCTTGCCCATCCATAGGATAGATGTCCTCTATCTCAGGTCATCAGACATGCTCAATGTTTTTTCTCATTCTCAAAGCTGTCTTACCCTCATAACCACCCATGACCCCCATGACCCCCATGACCTCCATGACCCCCTTGGATAGTGATCCCCACTTGTCAGACAAAGAATCTGGTGGTAGAGAAGTGGCTTAATGACCCCTAAGAAGGATTTGAACCTGGTACCTATCCTGCCACACTATACTTTCCTCAGTCAAAACACTTATTTTGTCTGGAGGGGGACCCAGAGTCTGTAGCTAAGCCAGAGAAAGGATGTTTGGCTATAGTAGCCAGTTCTCATGGAGATGGATATTCAGGATACAGGGAAGCCAGCCCTTTCCCTGACACTGCAGTGGCTTCCCTCAGTGCTCTATGTAAATACAGACCAGGGAGAAATTAATGTGCATGCTGTCCCCAGCTAACCTGTCAAGCCAGGACTTAACTATGGCATCTCCCCAGGCTCTTCCAGCCAGCACTGAAATACGCTTCAAAAGTGGGGTATGATCTTGCCTCCCTATCTCTACAAGACTTGTGTATTGCCTCACTACCCAACATAGACTGCCTCTGTGGGCACCACTTCTCCAGCCAGGCTCAACTGTTCCCCCATGTTCCTGGGAGTGCTGTTTAAGCTGCCATTACCTTCTTGGGGTGCTTGGCCTTGATAAGTGACAAGCCCAGGCCCATACTTCTCCTGGAACTGCTGAGCTCAGCACTTTCCTCCTGCAAGTCATTGCCCAGGACCCTGGATTCATGGAACTGCAGGTTGCCTTGGCTGCTGGGTGGAGGCGGGACAGCCATCAGTTATCCTTAATAACTGGGCAGATGACAGGACAGCATTGCCCTCAGCATTCTTAATAGCGCAGAGTGGTCACTCGCTCTTTTTAGAATAGCATTTCCACCAACTCTGTTACCGAAATGGCTCTTGCCTTCCGTGCCCTGTCCAAGCCGCTGCTGTGGCATTGTTTTATTGCTTCGCTGAAAAGCATCTACTAATTAAGGTGAAGGCCAGATATAGAGAGGCCTGGGGCAGGAGTCCAGAGAACCAGTCTTCCACTAAGGTGGCTGTGGGGTCTTCTTGGAGCCTTTCAACTACTGACTAGCTGGAGTTCCTGTCTCCTTAGAGGCCTTGGAGCCCAGACCTTCCCCCGCAAATCAGGCTATTTGGTAGTCAGGATAGAGCAGGGAGGAAAGACGTCACTGCCTAGGAATGGTCTCACCATACTTATCTGCACACATTGCAGGGATGATGGATGGGGCAGACTTTCCTCCAACTAAGGGCCTTAGGGACTTCTAGCCTGTGTCATGGCTTCAGGAATCTGCCAAAGGTAGTCACAGAACTCAAGGGAGGGGTCTCAATCTAGGAAACAGGACATGCACAAACTCCAGTTCCAGGAATAGAGATCAGGCAGGGTTCAGAGGTACAGATGGATAACTTTGCTGATAGAGTGTGTGTGTGTGGGAGGGGAAATTCAGAGGCTATAAGAATAAACTCTTGAAGGTTAAATTAAAGAAGAGACTGAGACAAAGACAGACAGAACTAAAGACAGAATTACAGACAGATACAGAGAAACAAAGAGACAGGCACAGAAACACAGAGTCAGAGAGACCGAAAGCAAAACCGAAATTTACCAACAGTTTTGGGAAGCAGGGAGGACGCTTGGTGCATAGAGATCAATAGGATGGAGCCAGGGGAATGGAAGACAATGCACAAACCCAGGGCAAGGGTCGGAGACCTGAAACCCATACTAGCCAGTGCTCTGCTACTGCAGATGGAAGGGAACAGACCACAGGGAGACTCTCTGTGGCCACATGACAGCCCTAAGCCTCAGCCACTTTCCCAACCCATTTCCTGGCCTCAGTAGAAATCTTGAGGCCCCTACCAAACTGTGCAAAGGAGCCCAAGGAATCTCTGTCAAGCCTCATAAAATGCCCAAGTGTGGGTTTTTGATGACCTCTGGCACAGCCTTAACTATATAATTTCTGCTTCCTGACCAGAGGGAGGTGTCTAGGACCATTGGGAAAACGTAAAGTTCTCAGCTGAGAAATGACACCAGGTTTCAGGTGGCATTAGCCTGCCACCAGTGGCTGTGGCTCCAAGACCAGATTTAGAATGTCAGAGACATAACCCTCTCAGAGAGGCGGCCTCAGGGCCTCATCTAAACTTCTCTCTAGTAAGAGCTATGACAGTGGCCTCTCAGGGGCTCCACACTGCCCAGATCTGCCTGATGATCCTCCTGCCCATGATAGTCTTCACCGTTCTTTTGAGAAACATTTAAAGATTCTCTTCATATTGAATTAGGAGCTAGGCAGCTGGGTGTCAGAATGGGTTGGTTTTGGTCCCCCACACTGCTGTGACTTTGGCTGCTGAGCATGTCCAGCTGAGGGAGGATAGACAGTGATCCTTTGGAGGGAAATCAGAATGATCTCGGGTCCCCAGATTCTACCTGCAAATCAACTCACCCAAGAAATAATAGTTTCGCTTTTATTTTCCACCCCAAATAATAATTATTTTTGAAAAAAATCACCCCTGTTTCTCTTTCTGATTTGACTATTGAGCTACATGACTCTCAAGGAACCTGGAACGGTGAGCATGGAAGCTGCTTTGTGCTCTGGACAGTCAAGAAGTCTCAACCTTTTCTGGGTTACCCAGGAGAAAGAACCACAGTTAGTTCCTATCTAGTTCCCAGGGAAAGATGCCCTTTTTTGACCTGTGTGCCTCTCAGACCAAGGGCAGCCTCCCTACACAAACGCTTGGCTATTCCTTTTCAGCCTTGTTGAGAGCTAACCATCAATGCATCTGACTGGGGGCTGCAGGGCTGCAACAGTCAGGCAGAGGAAATCAGAGCAGGGATCTGCACACTCCTAAGTGTGTCCGCCCAAAGCCTGTGGACCACATGCAGCCAAGCATGGCTGTGAATGCAGCCCAACACAAAATTGTAAATGTGCTTGTGTGATTGGAGGTTTCACTTCTGCTCTCCAGGTCCCAAATAAAACACTCAGGGGCTTAATATTGCTTATAAATGTTTGACCAATGGCTCAGGCTTATTACTAGCTAGCTCTTACATCTTAAATTCATTTATATGTTGTCATGTGGTCATGGCATTACCTCATTTTTTATATGTCTTGCTTCCTCGGCAGCTGACTGGTGTCTCCTAGACTCCATCCTTCTTCACCTGTGTCTTTGTTTGGATTTCTTGCCTGACTCTGTCCTCCCTTGTCATAGGCAAAACAACTTTATCTATCAACCAATGAGAACAACGCATATTTACAGTGTGCAAGATCCCACAGCTTGCTTAAAACATTATAATTTTTTTGCTATTGCTTTTATGTATGCATGTATGCTCACATGTGTGTATGTGCACTTGTGTACAGATACATGCACATATGTGTGTATGTGGAGGCTAGAGGACAATCTCAGATGTTTTCCTCAGAAGTCACAATGCATCTCCTTTACAACAGAGACTTTCAGTTGTTTGGAATTCACCAAATAGGTTGGGCTAGCTGGATAGGGAGGTCTAGGACTCTTCCTCCTCAAGGACTGAGATTGCAAGGACTCCTCCACACCCATAGTTTCCACATGGGTTGTGAGGTTGGGGTTGAGACTTAGGCCCTTAAGCTTATACATATTTTACCATCTCCCCAGCTTGTGATATATATATATATATATTTTCCCCCCAGCTCATGGCTTCCTGTTTCATTTTATTGCTATTGGCTTGGAAAGAACAGAGTCTTTAATCTGATGACCAATGTGGCAATATTTCTTTTGTGTATGTGTGATTAATGGTTTTGGAATCCCCAATAAAAGACCAGTGAAATTTCACAAACCAAGAATCAAAATGTTGCTGCCTCCTGTGGGTTACCCCACGCACCCTCACCTGTCGCCTGTCATCCCACCTCTCACATCAATTATCTCTACTTGCTTTTAATCAGTCATTCTGCTTTGTTTTGGTGTGAGAGATAGAATGCCAGGATAAAACAAACAGTCTTTGTTTTATTTCCAATTACATGGTTAGAAAGAACACATTTTTAAAATGGGCTTTCTGGAGGGATAAATAATATGTTACTTCCTCCCAAATATTTTGACATTATGTTAATAGACTTTTGTTTATTGCCTTCTTTTTGTCTGATGATTTATTTTGTGTTGTGTTGTGGGTTTCGTTGGGAGCAGTTCTGGAGCTTCAAATGGAGTGTGTGATGTGGTAATGATGCTTACTGAAGGCTGGGTAACAGCGCAGCATCAGAGAACTTTTTATTGAAGCAAAATTTACATGAAAAATTTACAGATAAGTGTACAGTCTTATGAGTTTTGAGTTATGCAAATAGTCACATAACCCCACTGTCATCAGGATAGATAAGCTTTCTGTTCACCAGAAGATCCTCTCATGCCTTTTCCAGTCCATGATCAGACTGTTCTCATTGGGGCCGCCAGAGATCAATCTTCCCTGGTCCTCCATATACATGTAATCATAGAATAGGCACTCATTTGCACAATGCAGTTTTGAGATTCACCTTTATTATTTTGTGAACTTGGTGAATGTTCTTTTTATGCTGGATAAACCTCAGTATGAATATCTATGATCTATTCATTCTTCTGTTGACAGGCACTAGATTGTGGGTGCACATCCGTCCTCACTTTCTTCAAATGAACTGCTCAGCCTGGAGTTGTTTCTGAACAGGGGGACTGTATGCTTAACTCTCTTAGAACCTTTGCCAAAGTGCCTGAATGGCCTGACATGAAGAGATCCAGTTACTGTCAATGTGTGGAAAGCTTGCCATTCACAGGTGTGAAGTGGCATCTCATTGTGTCAACTATTTGAATTTTCCTGAAGGCAAACAACACTGAACGATTTCAAACGCACTTGTGCATTTGTGTGTCTGCTTGTGAGAAGTGTCCATTCAAGTCTTGTTCTCTTATGTGTGCCTGACTATTGAACTGTTGGGGTCTTTAAATGTTCTGCATAAAAGTTCTTTGTCAGTTGTGTGAATTACAAACCTTCTCCAAACTTTGCAGCCTGCCTTTTCCTTTTATTCCTGTTGACTTTTGATGAAGACAAGTTTAAAACTCAGTGTCTGGCCTGCCAATACTCCCCATTGTGCCTAAAATTCTTGGGGTCCTCGATAGGAAATTTTAGTCTACCTCAACATCAAGACAATTTTCTATGTGGTGAGCTGGAGGTTTTGCCATTCTAGGTTTTCACATTGGGTCTATGATACAATGTTTGTGTGTCAATATGAAGTGGGAGGAACTCATTATTTCATAAAATACATTTGCCTAGGTTTTCTGGCTCATTTGCTTACAAAATTTCTTTCCTCATCAGGTTGGCATTTTGGCAAACTGGGCTAACTGCGTAGAATAACGAGGCCTCTGGATTTGTTACTCTAACCTACTGATCTGCCCGTGTGTGATTGCCAGTGTCACATCCACCTGACAGCCATGCCCAGCTAGCTCCTGAATCTGGTGGTCTGTTTTCAGCATCACTGAGGTCCCTTTAAACTGTTCTCATCTTCACTTAGATTTCAGAAGCAGCTTGTCTGCTCTACAAACATTCCTGCTGACATTTGGATTGGATTTGAGGACAAACTATGAAAACAGAGTTCTGTTGGATGTGATGACCCACACTTGTAACCTCAGCACTCAGGAGGTTGAGGCAGGAAGATTGGGAGTCTGAGGCCAGTTTTGTCTACAGGGTGAGTGAGATCCTGTCTCAAAGAGCAAAAGCAAAATAAAACAAATGTTCCGTTCAATCTAGGGACAATGCACCCCTTAACATCATTGGACTCAGAGTGTGTGCTTATTTGCCATTAATGTCTCCTGACAATGCATTCTGCATGCCTATACATGGATCTTGCATATCATTAAAGATACATAGAAGTATTTTGGTTTTGATACTGTTATAAATAGATTTTTTTTCACAGTTTCATTCTCCATTATTTTCTATTGGAATAAAAATACAATTGATTTTATACATCTACTTTGTATACCATGATCTTGTTAATTTGGTTACTAATCAGGGTTGGTGTCACTCTTGAATATTCTATAGGGATTTCCACATAAATAGTCACACTACCTATAACTATATGGGGTTTTATCCTTTCTTCTTTTCTTAAGACTTAAAAAAAATTAAACTATGCATTGCTGTATGTAGGTAGATATTTGTGTGTACATGTTGGTGCCTGTGAAGCCCATTAAGATGGCATTGAAGTCATGGGTGGTGACCCAGTGTGGGTGCTGGGAACTGAACTTGAATTCTCTGTAAGAACAGCACATGCTCCTGACCACGGAGCCATCTCTCCCGTCCTGAGCCTTTCTTTTCCATCTTTAGATGCTTTTAATTTTTCTTGTCTTATTACACTAGCTAGAATTTCAGTAGAGCAATGAAGGGGAGTGATGCATGAAGATATCCTTAACGTGATCCCAGCCTTAGGATAAAAGACTCCAGGCTTTCAACAATAAATATGATGTTTAGACTTTTTATTAGATGCCTCATCAGATTAAAGAAGTTGTTTTCCCAACCAAGTTTACTGAGAGTTTTGGTCATGAATGGGCACTTGAAGCCAAGTGATTGGTCAAGCCCGACACCCTTTCTGTACCTTTCAAAACAGTCATATGGTTTTGCTCATTCAGTTTGCTCATAGGCAGGCTGGGGAAGTAGGCCAGTTAGTAGAGAGTGCTCTTCTGATGTGTGCAAAGTCCTGGGTTTGATCCTCAGCAACCACAAATGTGGTGATTCAAGCCTGTAATCATTGAACTCTGGGTAGAGGCAGGAGGACCTCACACAGCAAAGTTGAAGCCAGCCTGGGATACAGGAGACCCTGTCACTAAACAAACAAAGCTTTGTTCTTATGGTAAATCAGACTGACTAACTTTTGAATGCTATGTCATTTGTGAATTCCTTGAGAAGACAATATCAATGTATTATACTTATATCAGTTGATTCAATTTTCTAATGTTAGGGATTTTTATGAGAGCAGCTGATCATGCCTGGTTTGGAGATCTAGATTATTCTGATTTTCAAAGATGACCAAGAATTATTCTGATTTTCAAAGATGACCAAGAAATCCATTCTCCTTATTTTCTGAGTGAACTTGTCTTAGAGTGGTATCTTTTATTCTTCATGTTTTTAATAATAATCAGCAGCAAAACTCTTTGGGTCTATAATTTACTTGTGAGGATTTAATAACAAGTTCAAGGACTTCAATAAATTCTGAATATCTTCTTTAGTGTTGGTAAATTGAGTACATCAATGAGTTTGCCTACTTTACCTAAACAGTTGAGTTTATTGGCATAGAATGTCTCATTATTCTCTTACCTTTTCAGCATCTGTAGGATCTATAGTAAGGTCTCCTGTTTAATTTCTGATGTTGGCAACTTGTTTTCCCCATTTTTCTTGAGTGATTCTGTCAGAAATTTTAAAAGAGATTTATAGAGATATCCTTGGCATATAATAAATGACACATGCATAAAATATGATTTAATAAATACTGATTGCTTTCATTCTATTCTGTTGCTGTGATAAAATACTCTGACCAAAAGAACTTTGAGAAGGAAATGTCCATTTGGCTTACACTTTCATGTCAATAGTCCATCACTGAGGAAAGTCAGTGTTCAAGCATAAGCTTGAATCAGAAGCTGTGGAGGAACAATGCTTTCTGGCTTGTTCTCTGGTGGCCCCCAGACTCATGCTTTGCTAGCTTTCTTATACACCCCAGGATGACCTACCTCTGGATAGCTGTACCCACAGTCACACCCTCTTGCCACAGTTAACAATCAAGACAATTCCTCACAGACATACCAATAGGTCAATGTAATCTAGGCAATTCCTCAATCTAGGTTTTCCTCTCCAGTGACTTCTGTGACAAGCAGACAATCACAGCTAACTACAGTACTGTTTGCTGAGAAGCTAATATCACAATAAAGATAAAAAATATTGATAGTACCCACAAAACCTTACTATGTATCACTAGGATTCCATTCTTTTTCCCACCATTCCCTATATTTATTGATTTGTTCTCTGGAAATATGTATTTTCACTTTCTAAAGCTTTATATGGACCAAACCATGTAGGAGTGCACTGTATGGTTATTACCAGTCTTCTTTCACCCAGCTTGTTGATTTTGGATTCACCCATATTGTTACATGTATTGTGTGGGGTTTCTTAATAGTATTATGTTATAAAGAAATATCAAAATTAGGGACTAGAGAGATGGATCAATGGTTAAGAACACTGGGTGCTCTTCCAGAGAACCTTGGTTCAGTTCCCAGTACCTACATGGTTGCTCACAACCATCTATAACTCCAGTTCCAGGAGATCCAATACTTTTTTTCAGATGCTGAAGGCACCAAGAATGCATATGGTACAGGCAAAATACACATAAAATGGAAATAATAACAATTAAAAAGATGACATACCAACACTTGCTTCTTTGACTATCTTATGATGAGGGCTGTTACAGACTGTTTTTTTTTCCTCCACAATAAATAAACTGTTAGTTGTGTGTAAGAACTTATACAGCTATGTTTTCATGGACAAATGCTAATTCCTTGCAGTAGATTCACTGGGTTTATGGAAGGTTCTTGTTTAAATTTTATTAGATTTTTTTATATGTGCATGAGTTTCATTGCATGGATGTATACACACCTGTGCATGCAGTGTCCCTGAAGGCAAAAAGGTGTCGGATTCCTTGCAACCAGAGTTAGAGATGGTTGTAAACTGCCTCGTGCTCCTGAAGACTGAACTTGGGTCCTCTGCAAAAGCAGCAAATGTTCTTAACTGCGAAGTCATCTCTCTAGCCCTTTGTTTAACTTAAATAACAACAAATTTCTGTTCAACTACTTCCAAAGTAATTAAAATTTCATATTCTCATAAGCAATGTGTGAGAGTTTTAGTATCTCCCATATTATCAACATTCTATGGTTAAAAATGCCATTCTAATAGGTATGTAATGATTTTATGTAGTAGTTTTAATTTTACAACTCCCTGTCGATGAGTGACACGGAGCAACTTTTTATCTGCGGTATCTGACGTCTGTCCATGTTCTCCAGTGACCTACTCAAATATTTAAGTTAAGTTAAAATAGCCTGTTACTTTATTATTAATGAAAGGTCAGGGGGCCTTTGTAGTGTGAAGAGAAAACTCTTTTCTTGGGGTCGGAAAGCTGGCTTAGCCGTTAAGAGAACTTGCTGTTCTTGCAGGGGAGCCAGTGTTGGACCTGGAAACTGTAACATCAGCTCCAGGGAAGCAGTGTACATACACACATGCACACAAACACACACAATGAGCAAATCTTTTTTTTTTTTAAAGTGCTTCCTTGGTTGTCTGTTTCTCAAATATTTTCTACCAGATTGAAAACTGTTTTGGCCTTTTCTTTCTTTTTGTATATTATTTTTTGAAAATTTCATTATGTATATAACCCATCTTAGTCCAGCTTCTCCCAACTCCCCCTTTGGCCCCATCTTTAATAATCAATCTTCCAGATTCAAGTTCTCTTTTAAGTAATACTTTATAACGCAAACTGGGTCCAGTCAGCACAGCCCATCCGCGCTTGCTTGTGGGGTTATCAACTAAGGTGTGGGCAACTACCAGCGGCCATTTCTCAGGGAAAAAAAATGAATCTTCCTCTTGTGGCAGCTTCCAATTGTCAATAGCTCCTCACCCTAGGGGGGTGTGGCCTTGGGAACCTCTCCCCCTCCATGTGGGAATTTTAAAATTTACTTTAATTGTTTTAAAGTGTGCATGTGTGTGTGTGTGTGTGTGTGTGTGTGTGTGTGTGTGTGTTTGTGTGGATATGTGCATGTCAATGCAGATGCTCATAGAGGCTAGAGACATCATGCTCCCCTGGAGTTGGAGTTACAGGTGGATATGAACCACCATTCGAATTCTGAAGAACAAACTTAGGTCCTCTGTGAGACCAGCAAATGCTCTTAATTCGCTGAGTCACTGCTGCAGCTCCATGCTGGAATTTTCAACTGGCTTATCTTGGGCGAGTAATCACAGCTGCCATGAGTTTGTGTGCTTCACCTCTGCGTCATTGTCCAAAGGACAACATTCGCCAGTCCTCCTCCCTGTCGCCAGCTCTCACCCTCTTCCCTCCCCTTCCTCCATGTTGCTCCTGAACCTTGGGCTGGAGGTTTGATGAAGATGTCCTGTCTATGGCTGAGCACTCCCCGTCGCTCATCTTCAGCAGTTTGACCGGACCTGAGTTTCTCTGTTAACCACTGCCCACCGCAGGAGGAAGGGGCTCCGCCCAAGGCCGAGAGATGCCTAGCTCTATGGATGGAAACATAACATTTAAAAGGCAGCTTGATAACATGACCATTTAGTAAAACAGTATCAAAAAGTTCTCCCGTAGAGTCCATGACTTCCCTAGCCATGGGTTTGAACCATGTTTATAATAATAATTAATTAATTAATGTATGCCCTGGCAGTGCTGAAGCATGCAGAGGCAGCCCGTAGATGGCAGTTCTGTTGAACTTATCCATATTGGGTTTCATGGTCTAAGTTGATGAAGACGACTGACTACGTCTCTTCCTCCATGTTTACAATACCAGGCATGAATTCCCTCCTGTGGAATAGGCCTCAAATCCAAACAAGAGTACCAATTGGTTACTATCAAGAATAGTCTTGCAACTTTTGCACCACTGGGCACACAGTGCTTGTAGGTTGGTTTTGGTGCATGGAGAGTCCGCTCTCGGGTAAGATCACCTTTTCCTCCCCCAGCAGCATGGCCAGCCACCTTCCCGCACGGTGGAAGCTAGTCACCAGGGAGAGCTTTCTAGCCAGTTGAGGTTGGCTTCTCTGTGCCGTGGAGTCTTTAGCAAAAGGGTCTTACCCTATACTTACGATGGGCAAACCAAAAGCAATGACAACAGTCTCTATTAGTTTGGGTGCCTTCGGGGCCTCCTGGATCAGTAATGTAGAGTGAGGTATTCCATGCCAGGCACTGGGAGCTTTCTTTAAAAGTCCTCTGTCCTTTGGGAGTGACATTGTTCACCCATGCAGGGTACCTTTGCCCAAAGGGTTTTTGTTGTACTTTTAATTAAGGCAAAAGCTGCTGGGGTTACATAATGCTTTTCCTGCACCCTTGGTTTCAGCTAACCTGCCCTCTCTCATTTTTTCCCTTCAGCCCTTGCCTGTCACCCTACCTTAACCTTTAGCTCCCAGCATCCTCTGGCTGTTCTTCTACAACACATGTGTTCTACTCTCCCCCTCCTAGATCATAGGTTCCTGTGTGACTTTTTCAGGCATACCTCATCCTGGCTGAGACTTCTCCTGTCTTTCCGATTTCCTTTCTCCCTCACTGCACAGCCAGCTGGAACCCTTCTGCCCACAATGCTCCCCACCTCCGCCTTCATTTCACCTGTATTCTACTGTCCCCCTTCCTAAACTAACTTCTGATTTCCTGGATTCTACGTGTATTCCGGCTTAAACACACAAAACAAAAGATATAGAAGGGCCTCCATATGCGGAGGTTTATATGTGGGGTTTGTATGCGGGAGCCTGGGTGACCTCGCTGAGCATGATTGTTTCCAGTTCCATCCATTTACCTGCAAATTTCATGGTTTCATTTTTCATTACATCCGAGCAGCCTTCTGTTGTACATACACACTGCGACTTCATTATCCTCCCATCAGCCGATGGATATCTGCACGGCCTCCATTTCCTGGCTCCTGTGACTGGAACAGCAAAGAACACGGATGCACAAGTGTCTCTGTGGTCGGATATTAAGTCCTCTGAACGTGGGCTCAGGAGTGGTATAGCTGGGTCATACAGTAATTCTATTTCCGGTGTTTTGAGAAACCTCCAGACTGACTTCCAAAGAGGCTGCATGAGCTTACATGCCCCCAACTGTGGATAAACACTCCCCCTTCTCTATTTCCACACCAGCATTTCCTCTTATTGGTATTCTGACTGGGGGAGATAAGAATCTTGAGGTGGGTTTCATGTGCATTTCCCTGATGGCTAAGGATGCCAAACACCTTTTGTTTCCTAGACATTTGCATTCCTTTCTGGGAGGATTGTCTGTCCAATTTCATAATTTGTTTGTCTTCTTCTATGTGTGTTTTTGTATATTCTAGATACTGATCCTGTCAGGTGCTTAGCTGGCAAAGATTTTCTCCCATTCTGCGGGGCTGCTCTTTTCTTGCTTGACAGTTTCCTTTTTGGTACAGAAGCTTCTTCAGTTTCAGGAGATCCTGTTTGTCAATTGCCTTATTTTCTGCACTACTGGGGTCTGCCTCAGAAAGTTCTTATCTGTGTCTCTCGGGTGATGTGTACTCCCTACTTGTTTTTCTAGAAGTTTCAGACTTTCAGGTCTGATGTTGATGTCCTTGGTGCATCTGCAGTTGGGTTTTGAGCAGGTCGAGTGTTAAACCTGTGCCTTCACTTTCTGCATCTTCACATCCAGGGTTTCCAGCACCATTTGCTCAATATGCCATCTTTTCTCCAGTGTGTATTGCTTTTGGCATCTTTGTCAAAGATCAGGGGGCTGTATCTGTCTGAAGTAGTGTCTGGGTCCCCTCTTCTGTTCCACAGACCTATGAACCTGACTTGATATCGGTGCCATGCTGTCTTTAGCACGGTGGCTCTGGAGTCTACCTTGAAATCAGGTGTTTAGACACTGACTTCATTATTCTTTTTGCTCAGGATCACTCTAGCTATTCTTGGTCTTTTGTGTCTCCACATAAATTTTGAGATCCCCACCCTCGTGTCTGTGAAAAAAGACACTGGCATTTAGAGTGGGATGACATCAAATCTGCTGAAGATGGCTTTTGGAAGGACGGCCATTTTCACAATGTTAATTCTCCCAAGGCCTAAGCATGGAAGGCCTTTCCATTTTCTAGTGTCTTCCTCGGTTTCTTTATTCACTCTTAATGTTTGCATTGTAGAGTTTTGGAGTTCTTTGTTTCAATTTATTTCTGTGTGCATGTGTGTCTGTGTGTGTATGTGAGTGTGTGCAATGTGTGCACATGCGCTTGCATGCGTGTGTGCGTGGGTGGGAAATTTCCATTTCAGTTTATTTTCCATTGGTGTGCAGAAAGGCCACTGACTTGGTATTAATTTTGCATCCTGGCACTTTGCTGCAAGTATTTATCTGCTCTGAAATCATTTTTGGTGGAGTCTTCAGGTTTTCTTACATGTGGAATTGCATCATCTGCAATTAGGGAATATTTGATTTCTTCTTTTTTCTGTTAGTATCTCCCTTTTTTCTTCCCCGACTTGTATTCCTTTCATGTCTTTCTCTTGCCTTATTGTTCTCTAAGATTCCATCCAGGCATGATGTTGAATGGGTATGGGGAAGGTGGACACGTTTGTCTCTTTCTTAATAGGGATGGTTTGAGGTTTTCTCTATTAGAGATGGTGTTGGAAGTAAGTTTGCCATAGACAGCCTTTACTATGCTTTGCTGTGGTCCCTCTGTCCTTAGCTTCTCATGCCTCTTATCAGGGAGGGGCACTGGATTTTATCAAAGGCCTTTTCTGTATCTGAGATGATCGTATTATATCTACCGCTGAGTCTATTTATATGATAGAGAACATTGATTAAATTAATACGTTGAATTGTTGCTGCATCTCGCGAATAAAGTCACCTAGATGCCTATGAATGATCTTCTTTTCATGTGATCTTGAACTTGGTTTGTTTGCATTTTATTTAGGATTGTTGCATTTTTGTGCAGCAGGGAGATCAGCCTACAGTTTTCTCCTTTGTCTGTGGTGTCTTTATCTGGTTTGGGTATCAGAGTAATACTGGTTTCATAAAAAGACTTAGAATGTCTTCCATCCTGCTTCTTTGTATGAAATAATTTAAGACCTATAGGTGTCAGATCTTCTTTGAAGTTCTGAGAGTTCTGTGGTGAATCCATGGGGCCCTGGGCTCTTTTTAAATGGGAGACTATTGCTGCTTCAATCTCATTGCTGGTTACGGATCTGTTTAATGTCTGTATTTCATCTTGGTTTAATTTTGCTATATTGCTCCTTCAATTTCATTACCAATTGTGGAGACCTGTTCAATGTATTTCTTTTTTTGAATTCTATGTGCATTGGTGTTTTGCCTGCATGTTTGTCTGATCTTGGAGTTACAGACAGGTGTGAGCTGCCATGTAGGTGCTGGGAATTGAACCTGGGTCCTCTGGAAGAACAGTCAGTGCTCTTAACCGCAAAGCCATCTCTCCAGCCCCTAATTTATGTATTTCATCTTGATTTAATTTTGGTATTTTGCACACGTCTAGAAATTTATCCATTTCTTTTAGATTTTCCAATTTAGCAGAACAGAGGATTTTGGTGGGTTTTGTTTGGCTTTCATTGTTGTTTTTGTTTGTTGTTGTTTTGTTTGATTCAGGACCACACTCTGTAGTCCTGACTGACCTGACATTTGCTATGTGGACCATGTTACCATCTTAGCCTTAAACTCCTAAGAGAGCTGCCTAACTGTATCTCCTGAGTGCTGGAATGAGAAGGCATGATGCACCAGACTCTGACTTGGAGGATAGGTATTTAAAGGTATAGACCTAACATTTTCTTAATTTCCTGGTATCTGTTGTAATGTTTCCATTTTCATCTCTAATTTCATTAACTTGGAGCTTCTCTCTTATTTTGTTTAAACTGGCTAAGGATTTGTCAATTTCATTTAACTTTTCAAAGAACCAACTCTTTGTTTAATTGATTCTTTCTATTGTTGTTCATTTGCTTCTACTTCGCTAATTTTGATCTCCTCTTCCCATTTACTGCTTTTTAGTGAATCGTATTTTTAGCTAAAATTATAAATACATTTTAAAGTTTTTGATTATTTCTTTTACTTTTTGAGATTATCATATAATTACAACATCTCCCTCTCCTCTTTACTCTCTTCACCCTTCCCCCATACCTGTCCTAGTTCTCTTTCAGATTCATAACTCATCAATTGCTTATCCAATACCAAACGGTCAGCCCTGAAAAAAATATATACACACAAGGAAAAATAGACATTTATCTACACAAGGACCATTGTACAGACTGAGCAGGCTGTATTTATGTATTTAGGAACACATACATGTGAGTGTGCACCTGCTCATATGCACACAAGCACACATACACACACCACCACCAACAACAACAGCAACAAAAACAACTTTACAATCATTATCAGTCTTGGTCAATGATATCTCTCAGTATCAATGGTCTCAATTCCCCAATAAAAAGACACAGAGTAACATAATGAATGTGAAAACAGATCGATCCTTCTGCTGCGTACAAGAAACACACCTCAACATTGAGGATAGACATGACCTCATGATAAAGGGTTGGAAAAATATAGTTCAAGCAAATGAACTGAAAAAGCAAACTGGTGTAGTCATTTTGTTTGTTTGTTTGGTTTTGGTTTTTATTAAGACAGGGGTCTCTGTGTGCAGCGATGGCTGCCCTGGAACTCACTCTGTAGACCAGACTGGCCTTGAACTTACAGAATCTACCTGTCTCCGCCTCCTGAGTGCTACCATCATCTGGCTTGGTGTAGCCATTGTAATATCTAACAAAATAGACTTCAAACCAAAAGTAATCAAAAGAGATGGGGAAGAACAGTACATACTCATCAAGGGAAAATTTCCACCAAGATGATATTTCAGTTCTTAGCATCAATGCCACAAACACAAGGATACCCACTTTTGTAAAAGAAACACGGCTACAACTAAATTAACATATTGACCTTCACACACAGATAGTGAGAGACATCAATACTCAACTCTCACCAATGGAGGAGTCATTCATACAAAAACTAAATAGAGAAATACTGGAACTAACAGGCATTAGAAACCAAATTAACCTGACAGGTACTCACAGAAGATAGCTCATGGAACTTTCTTCAAAATTGACCACATACTTGCACATAAAGCAAGTCTCAACAGATTCAAGGAAATTGAAATAACTCCCTATATCCTATCAGACCACCATGGATTAAAGCTGAATATCAACAACAGAAACCTTACAAACTTATAGAAGCTAAACAACTCTCTACTGAATGAAAAATGGGTCTCAACAGAAAGGAAGGAAGAAATTAAGGACTTTCTAGAATCCAATGGGGGATGAATATCCAACCTACCCGAACTCATGGGACACAATAAAAACAGTACTAACAGGAGAGGTCATAGCGCTGAGTGCCTTCATGAAGAACCTGAAGAGATCTTATACTAGCAACTTAACAGCACACCTGAAAGCTATAGTACAAAAAGAAGTAAGCACGCCCAAGAGGAGTAGACACCGGAAAATAATTAAACTGAGGTCTAGGAACAGAACAGTAAAATAGAAACCAAAAGAACAATACGAAGAACCAATGAAACAAAGAGAAAATCAACAAGATAGACAAACCCTTATCTAAATTAACTGAAGCGCACAGAGAGAATATCCAAATTAATAAAATCAGAAGTCAAAAGCAGAGCATAACAACAGAGACTGGGGAAATGCAGAGAATCATAAGGACATACTTTACAAGTCTATACTCCACAAAATCAGAAAATCTAAAAGAAATGGGTAATTTTCTTGATAGGTACCACTTACTAAAGTAAATAAAGATCAGACAAATAATTTAAATAGGCTATGAACACCTAAAGAAATAAAAGCAGTCATTGAAAGCCTCTCAGCCACAAAAATAAAGTCCAGAGCCAAATGGTTTTAGCACAGAATTCTACCAGTCTTTCAAAAAAGAGTTAATGCTAATACCCCTCAAATTATTCCACAAAACAGAAACAGAATGAACATTGATATATACATTTTATGAGGCCAAGTTACCCTGACCCAAAACCACATAAGGGTCAACAAAGAAAGAGAATTACAAACCAATTTCCCTTATGGGCATAGACACAAAAATACTCAATAATTCTTGAAAATCAAATCCAAGAACACATCAAAAAGATCATCCACCATGATCAAACAGGCTTTATCCCAGTGATGTAGGGATGGCTCAACATACAAAAATCAATAAATATAATACACCATATAAATAAACTGAAAGAAAACACATGATTTTAGTTGGTTCTTTTTACTCTTTACTCTTTCTGTGGACCCACCACCTAACTGCCAAAAAGTACACAGAGGCTTATTCTTTCTCATGAATGAATGCCTGGTTGTAGCTTGCCTTGTTTCTAGTCAGATTTTAACTTAAATTATCCCATCTAGCCGGGTGGTGGTGGCGCACGCCTTTAATCCCAGCACTTGGGAGGCAGAGGCAGGCGGATCTCTGTGAGTTCGAGACCAGCCTGGGCTACAAGAGCTAGTTCCAGAACAGGCTCCAAAGCTACAGAGAAACCCTATCTCGAAAAACCAAAAAAAAAAAAAAAAATTATCCCATCTACCTTTGCCTCTGGAATTTTACCTTTCTCTATTTCTGTATACCTTTCTTTACTCATTACTCCATGTCTTGCTGTGTAGCTGGGTGACTGGCCCCTGGAGTCCCCCTGTCTTTCTCCTTCTTTTGTTCCTAGCTCTCATCCCAGATTTTGCCTCCTATTCATTCTCTCTGCCTGCCAACCCCACCTATCCTTTTTCCTGCCTTGTTATTGGCTGCTCAGTGCTTTATTAAAGCAATTGGGTGTTTTAGGCAGGCAAAGCAACACAACTTCACAGAGTTAAACAAATGCAACAGAAAAAGAATGCACTGCATCTTTGCATCATTAAACAAATGTTCCATAGTGTAAACAAATCTAACACATCTTTAATATTCCATAACACATGATCATTAAATGCTGACAAAGTCTTTGACAAAATCCAATACCCCTGCATAATAAAAGTCTTGGAGAAACCAAGGATACAAGGGACATACATAAACATAATAAAGACAGTTATAGTGAGTCTATAGCCAACATCAAATTAAATGAAGAGGAAACTCAAAGCAATCCCACTAAAATCAGGAACAAGACAAGGTTGTCCACTTTCTCCATATCTATTTAATATACTACTGGAAGTCTTAGCTAGAGTAACAAGACAACTGAAGGAGATAAAAGGGATATATTTAAAAGATAAATTGAAAAGGAAGAAGTCAAATTATTATTATTTGCAAATGATATAATAGTATACATAAGAGACCCTAAAACTTCCACTGGGAAACTTCTGCAGCTGCTAAACACTTTCAGTAAAGTGACTAGATACAAGACAAACTAAAAAAATCAGTAGCATTCCTATATCCAAATGACAAATGGACTGAAAAAAGGTATCAGGAAAAATGAAAAAACAAAACAAACAAGCAGAAAAGAAATCAGGGAGACAACACCTTCACAATAACCTCAAATAATATAAAATATCTTGGAATGACTCTAGCCAAGCAAGTGAAAGTTTTGTATGACAAAAACTTTGAATCTTTGAAGGAAGAAATTTAAAAAGATATCAGAATACGGAAAGATCTCCCATGCTCATGGATCATAGTATTAACATAATAAAAATGACTATCCTACCCAAAGCAATCTACAGATCCAATGCAATTCCTATTAAATTCCAACACAATACTTTACAGACTTTGAAAGGATAATTCTCAACTTCATGTGGAAAAACAAACAAACAAACAAAAAACCTAGGATAGCTGAACAATCCTATACAATAAAAGAACTGCTGGAGGCATCACCATTCCTGATTTCAAGCTGTGCTTCAGAGATACAGTAATAAAAACGTCATGGTACTGGTGTAAAAACAGGTACATTGATCAATGGAATAGAATTGAAGACCCAGACATAAATCAACAAACACCTGATTTTTAATAAAAAAGCAGAAATACACAATGGAAAAAAGAAAGCATCTTCAACATGCTGGTCTAGCTGGGTACCTACATGTACAAGAATGCAAATAGATCCATATTTATCATCTTGTACAAAACTCAAGTCAAAATGGATCAAAGACCTCAACATAAATCCAGATACTCTGAACCTGACAGAAGAGAAAGTAAGGAATAGCCTTGAATGAACTGGCACAGGAGACAACTTCCCGAACAGGACACCATTATTGCAGGCACTAAGATCGATAATTAATTAATGGGACCTCATGAAACTGAAAAGCTTCTGTAAGACAAAGGACACCATCAATAGGACAAAGAGGCAGTCCTACAGAATGGGAAATTTTTTTTTTTTACCAACTCCACATTTGATAGAGGCCTAATACACACAATATATAAAGAATTCAAGAAATTAGATATAAAAAATCAAATAATCCAATTAAAAAACAGAGTAGAGAGAATTCTCAACAGAAGACTCTCAAGTGGTTGAGAAATACTTAAAGCAATGTTCAACATCCTTAGCCATCAGGGAAATGTAAATTAAAACTGCTTTAAGAGTCCATCTTACATATGTCATAATGGCTAAAATCAATAACAAAAGTGACAGCTCATGCTGGTGAGGAGGTGGGAGTGCAAACTTGTACAGCCACGTGGAAATCAATATGGCAGTTTCTCAAAAAACTGGGACTCAATCTACCTCAAGATCCAGCTATACCACTCTTAGGCGTATACCCAAAGGATGCTCCATCCTACCACTAGAACATTTGCTCAACTGTGTTCATAGCAACTTTATTTGTAATAGCCAGAAACTGGAATTAATCTAGATGAATAAAGAAAACGTGGTACATTTGCACAATGGAATACTACTCAGCTGTTTAAAACAAACAAAACAAAAAACAACCAAACAAAAATAGACAAATGGATGTAACTAGAAAAAAATAATCCCAAGCAAAGTAACCCAGGCCCAGAAAGACAAATATGGTATATATTCATTTATGAGTGGATATTAGCTGATATGTAAATGATAGTCAAGCTCTGTTCTACAAACCAGAGAGGTGAGGTAAAGAGGACGGTTCTTGGGGAGGGGTGCACGGGAATGGGAAATAGAATAGATTTTGCCAATAGACTGGGGGTACGTGGGGATGGGAGTGGAAGGAATTAGGTGTGTGGGGGAGAGATTGGGTGGAGGGAAAGAGCTCAGAGAGACAGCTGGAATTGGAGGGCAGTGTGGAAACCCAATGGAGTGGAAATTCCCTGGAATTTATGAGGGTGACCCGAAAGAGGAGCCCTAGTAATGGAAGATGTGGAGTTTGAACTGATAATATTTTATAGCCAGGAAAGGCTTCCAGTGGTGGCCTGGGTGTTGGTGAAGGCTGTTTATTTATTCCTGGCTGCTCAGACCCAAAATAATCACACAGAAACTATATTATTTAAAACACTGCTTGGCCAATAGCTGAAGTATATTACTAGCTAGCTCTTATATCTCAAATTAATCTATATCCATTATTTTATATTTTATCATGAGGCTTGTGGTTTACCAGTAAAGTTCTGGGGCATGTCTGTCTCCTCCAGTAGCTACTTGGCATCTCACCAACTCCACCTACTCTCTGTCTACATCCCTGTTTGGATTTCCTTCCTGGATTTACTCTGCTAAGCCATTGGCTGAAAGCAGCTTTATTCATTAACCAATAAAGGCAACACATATATAGAAGAACTTCCCACACCATTTTCCCTTTTCTGTTTAAATAAAAAGGAAGGTTTTAACTTTAACATAGTAAAATTGCATATAACAAAACAGGTATCAAGCAAGAATTATAGTTACAATATTTATATCTATTTTATCTTTTATCATAATTAAGGAAAACTAAAACTATCTATTCTTCAACTCCATCAAATACTCCAGAAGGATATAGTATTACCTAAGAAAACAGGAAGTACATTGTAAACAACTTCCAAAACTCTAGAATTGACAGAGACATCTCGTTGCCTGAAGAGTCACCCAAAATTCCTCTGTAACATTGGGGCATCATCTTCAGCCTACAGGCCCATAGTATCCAGCAGACTTTTCCATAAAGCGGGAAGTTTGAAGATCTGTTCTGCCTTGTAATGGCTAAGCCCATCAGTTGCTTTCTTCTGGGTCTTGCAGAATGTCTGGCAGACTCTTTCATGAAGCAGGAACCCAGAAGGACTATCTCACCTTTAGGGAAGTTCAGCGGTCATTTCTCTGTGGGTCCTGCATGTCCAGTTCATACAGCATAACATCGAGTAGTCCAGGCAAGAGCAGTTTCTTGCCCAAATGGCTAACAGACTCCATAAGGAGCCTCTTTGATACCCATCTTCCTCTTGAAGTAGATTGGTGCTACCAGGAGCATATGTGTCTCGTTATCATCAAAAGTTCTAAGTTCTTAAAATTAAAAACTTTAAATGCCATATTCTGTAGTCTTTGAAAGATATGAAGAATGCCTATCCATCTGAAATATATCTCTGTACATCTAGAAAACCTAACTAACATGACTACAAGCTTGACTATTATAGATGATTATCTATTAACCTGTATTTCTTAATTATACATTACATTCTTAAATGAGCTGCACAAGCACAATACCTTAATCAAGAGCAGAAATATACATATAACAAAATTGACCTTAAATTTGTATCAGTAAACCAAGATCCATACCAATGCAAAATATTCATCTCTATAGCATCTGGGATTGTATTCAGTTTAGTTGTTGGCTGAGAGTGTCCATTAGAGATACCTAAACAACCCAGTCTGATGCTAAAACAGAAGTTTACTCTCTGAAAACTGACAGTGGCACCCCATTGTCAAAGACAATATCCTCAGAGCTCATTGCACATGAGAGTTTGTGCCTGTGTGGAGTCTTCATCCTTATGTTCTGTCTCTTTGGTGTGAGAAGGTAGTCTGTAGGCTACAAAGAGAAACCTGGACACCAACTCAGCCACAAAACCCTCAATCTATAATTTGTCCTATCTATAAGATTTGCTGGAACAATGGTTGTAACTGGATACTTTGCTTTTTGGTTTCCCAGCCATCCAGACCAGAATTATCACTCAGGAACTATATTAATTACAATACTGCTTGGCCAACGACATATCCTTAGACTCAAATTTTGAAGTCAAGTTACCTTTAAAATATATATGTTGATTTAGCTTAGAAGCCCTCACAATCAAATATCTTTCAGCAATTAGCTCATTAACAGTCTAAAAACTACAGAAAATACAATAGTATACATAATCCAGATTTTCTATGTATTTTCCATCTTTACATGGACTTTTTTTTTAATCTCTTTACTCTCTTAATCTATGTCTGTCTGTGCTCTTTTATATTACTTTTACTGTCCTTTTAAAGGCTTTGGTTTTTTTAAACCATGTATTTCTTTTTATAACTGTCTATACTCTTTCCTCTCTATCCCAAGCCTATATACATTTACATTTTTAAAAAAACACACTGTGTCTCATTTAGAGGTCTTTTATGTCTGAATCTGTCCTATTGTGTATCTGAAATCATTTTCTGACAAGGAACATTTTAAAGAGGTAAGCAGTGTGGTTGCAGCAGTTCTGGATGCTGGCTCTGCCTCTCTTGGCCTTTTAACATGGCAAAGGTAGTTCGCCACCAGTTCTAGAACTGCTAGATGAGAGCCGTGCTCACTGCCTCAACTATGGGAAGCAGTTGGCCCATGCTGCCACCAAATAACTCTTGCAGCACACTGCCCACAAACCCCATTCAAGTGCTTGGCCTCCTGAAAGAGTCAGGAAGCCATCTTTCAAAGAAGCCTTGCAGTTTTTACTGCTGAGTCAGGAAACTTTCTCTTAAAGGAGCCACACCTCTGGTTGCCACAAGCAAATAAAGCCTATCTGAAAAAAAAAAAAGCAGCTACCAAGAGGCTGCATTTGGCTCCCAATGTTTGTGTGTCTAGAAGTCCTTTTTTAAAAAAGCTTTCTGAGGCTTTATGTGGATGCACATTGCCAAATGTTTGGGCACCATTTTGTAAATAGTGGCTCAAAACTTGTAGGAGTGGTCAATCAATGTCTGGTTTAACTTGAGGCTCACCCCATGAGAGGGAGCCCATCTCTGACACTAGCTGGGTGGCCAGGAGCTAGCGACTGAATAGCCCAGAGACCTAGGGTAGAACCAAACAAAGAAATAAAAACAATGAAATGATTCTTAATGATATTCTGTTATACTCATAGATCTGTTTTGTGTCCACTTGTCATCAGAGAGGCTTTTCTCCAGCAACAGATAGGAGAGGGTGCAGAGACTTCTAGCAAGACATTACACAGAGAATCTAAATTGAAGGTCTCCATCAGATTCCTCCCCTTGGAGCTTAGGGAACCCCAAGGAAGAGGGGGTGGAAAATTGTAGGAGTCAGAGCAATTGGAAGACCACAGGAGAACAAAGCCCACTGAAGCAACTAAGCAGGGCTCATATGTGAAGCATGTTAATAAAAACTCAGAGGGAGAAACTGGAGTTCAACCTGAAGGTCAGAAAAGCAAAACAGCCAACCACTGGCTCTTACCTCTACCTCAGTCTGAAATGGCGATCCTACCTCCAAGAATCTCAGAATGAGACAGTGTCTAAGAGCGGTCTCCTCCCATTTTATAATCCTCTCTAGTTCTGGGATTAAAGGCATGCACCGCCGGGTTTCTATGGCAATTAGTGTGGCTACTGTGATTAAAAGGTGTGTGTTATTGTTGCCTGACCTATAAGACTGGCCAGTGGGGCTGTTTTACTTTTCTGATCCTCAGGCGAGTTTTATTTATTAAAATACAAGTGAAATACCACTATATTTCCCCTTTTTGTTTAAAATTTTAAAAGGCCATAACTAATATAAGAAAAACTATATACAATAAGTACAATAACTATATATAATATATACAGGCAATAAATACATCAATGTCTAGTCCATTTGCATTTGACAAATTCAGAGAAAATACTCCATATCTATCCTATTTTTGTGAATCCAAAGTCTTATACCTAATTTACTTTCTAACATAATTTGCTTTCTGTGTCTGGCAAACAAGGAAAACTATAACTATCTAGTCTTCAACTCCCGAGAGACCCAAGAAGGAAATAATATTAACTGAGTAAGCAGGAAGTGCGTCCATCTTTGGCCTTCAGGCCTAGCATATCCAACAGACTTTTCTGTGAAGCAGGATATTTTGTGTCCTGCTTGTCTAATTAGGACAACATATTGTCAGCAGTTGAAGCAAGGGCATTTTCTTGCCTAATGGCTTACTTTTCGCATAAAGAAAGTAAACTCCATGTGGATAAAGCCCATTATCTTCTCAGAAGTAGATTGTTGCTGCCAGGAGCAGATAAATCTCATTGTCATTTTTTTAAAAAAGAACCTAGGTTATTAAAACATCTTAAATGCCATATTCTGTAGATCTCTGAAGTGTCTGAAGGTGACCAGTCTATCTAAAACATGTCTTTGACCTTGAAAACATGCCTAATGTGACTACAAGTTTGATTATACTATGTGATTAACTACTAGCCTATATTTCCTTATCATCCTAAACAGTTGGTAATAATAATTTTGAAGGACTAGAAATTTGTATTACATTGTTAAATGAGCTGTATAGGTATAATATCTTGAACAAGATTAGAAATATATGTGCAGTATGTTTTAACGAAATTAATCTCAAATTTGTATCAATATACAAAATTTGTATACAATATTAAAAAGTCCAATCCAATGTAAAACATTTAAAACTAGTAATTGCTTTTTAAAAATAGATTCAATATTCTACCTTTTTATCTTATATCTACAACCTCCCTTTTTTCTTTTCAAAACAACAACACATCTATATCCTCCCTCTTTTCTTTTTAGAGTAGATTCAATAACCTACCCTTTTATTCTATCATATTTATATAGTATTTTTCTTTTCAAAACAAAATCCTCGAAGCTAATTCCTTTTGTTTAGCTTTTCTCTTGATCATTATTCACAATAACTTGTAACCAACACTCTAATCAAAGAAAAATATCCATAATCCATTTGTTGGGAATGTGGATCTAGTTTTCTAGGATACTTCCTGCTGATTGGGGGCTCTGATAATTTTATGGGGACCCAAAGAAAATTTAGGATTATGGTCACGTCCTGACTGGAGTATTCTGTGAGCCTGGACCATCTCAGCCAGCAGTCTTGAAGCTGCTCTGGAGTAGAACTCAGAGGAAACTGCAACAGAGAGGTGCTCTGAAACGTTGGATCATCTGGGCCATCTGCTCTTGTCAGAAATTTCTCAGGGGGTCTTTCTTAATCAAACCTTATTTTTCTTAACTCAGAATGAATCCACAGCCTCTTATTTCCTGTGGAAACAAAAGCAAAACCTCTTCTCCAAAGTAAGATATCTTACTGGGTTTTCTTGCCCAGCCTCAATATGAGGGTTTGGGGCTTGTCTTATTATTTTTGTCTTGTTGTTTTTTGTTTGTTTGAGGCAGGGTTTCTCTGTGTAGCTTTGGAACCTGTCCTGGAACTTGCTCTGTGGACCAGACTGGCCTTGAACTCACAGAGATCTGCCTGCCTCTGCCTCCCAGGTGCCGAAATTAAGGGCCTGTGCTACCACTGCTCCCTTGTTTTATTGTGTCTTGTTTTTGTCATGTTTGGCTATTCTCTGGGAAGCCTGCTACTTCCTGGATCTGGGAGAGGGGAGACGTTGGCAGAAGCTGGGAAGAGTGGAAGGAGAGAACATTGTGTACGTATTGTATGAGAGAAAAATCTATTTTCAATCAAAAAAAGATACTAGCTTAAGATCCCACAAAAAAATTACATATGCATTGACACAGGAGACCACTTTCTAAATATAACCCCAGCAGCATAGACACTGAGGAAAACAATTAATAAATGGGACCTCCTGAAACTGAAAAGCTTCTGTAAAGCAAAGGACACAGTCACAAGACAAAACAACAGCCTACAGAATGGGAAAAGATCTTCACTAACCCCACATCAGACAGAGGTCTGATCTCCAAAATATACAAAGAACTCAAGAAATTGGTCATCAAAAGAACAAATAATCCAATTAAAAAATGGAGTATAGAGAACTCTCAACAGATGAATCTCAAAGGGCTGAAAGACACTTAAGGAAATGTTCAACATCCTTAGTCATCAGAGAAATGCAAATCAAAACAACTCTGAGATTCCATCTTACACCTGTAAGAATGGCCAAGATAAAAAACACTGATGACAACTTATGCTGGAGAGGTTGTGGGCAAAAGGGAACACTTCTGCATTGCTGGTGGGAATGCAAGCTGGTACAACCTTTTTGGATGTCAGTGTGGCGATTTCTCAGAAAATTAGGAAACAACCTTCCTCAAAACCCAATAATACCACTTTTGTGTCTATATCCAAAGGATGCTCAATCGTGCCAAAAGGACATGTGCTCAACTATGTTCATAGCAGCTTTGTTTGTCATAGCCAGAACCTGGAAACAACCTAAATGCCCCTCGACTGAAGAATGGATAAGGAAAATGTGGTACAATCACACAATGGAGTACTACACAGTAGAAAAAAAATAACGACATCTTGAATTTTTCAAGAAAATGGATGGAGCTAGAAAACATCATTTTGAGTGAGGTAACCCAGACACAGAAAGACAATTATCACATGTACTCACTCATAGGTGGTTTTTAAACATAAAGCAAAGAAAACCAGCCCACAAATCACAATCTCAGAGAACCTAGACAACAATGAGGACACTAAGAGAGACGTACATAGATCTAATCCTCATGGGAAGTAGAAAAAGACAAGATCTCTTGAGTAAAGTGGGAGCATAGGGACCTTGGGGCAAGGTTGAAGGGGAGGGGAGAGGCAGAGAGGGAAGCAGAGAAATATGTAGAGCTCAATAAAAATCAATAAAAAAAGCTTAAAAAATTTTGAGCACGTTTTTAAATGCTTACCAGTCAAAAAGAAAGGAAATAAGGAAGAATCAGTGTGGGACCAGCAAGGTCTACGAGTGAGTTCTTGCCGGCCCTTGTTGCCAAGCCTGAAGATCTGAGTTCAGTCCCCAGAACCCACATGGTGGAAGAAGAGAATCAACTCTCACTAGATGCTGCCTGTCCTCCCAATGAATGGCATGGTATCTGCACCCACACAAATACATACATGTACACAAAGTATCTAGATCCGAATAAAGGAAATCATCACTGTATATATTTGAGGAGCACACGTGACGCATATGCTGTAGAGGGATTGATTAAGCGAGGCTACATAACACGTCATCGTACACACACTTCCTGTTTGCTTGTGGTAGGAGCATTAGAAATGCACTCTTTCGGCAACTTGGGAAAAAGAATGCATTGTTATTAGCCATACTGACTGTGTTCAGTGATGGACCACAAGAGCCAAGGCTTCCTATTTGCTGAAACCTAGTATCTTTGACCAATAGCTCTCTTCCGTTCTTTATACCACGCCATCCTCTTGTGTTCCCCATCCTATTCCATACCTCTATGAGTTTTTTTAAATCCTATTTGTTTGCTTATTTGTGTACATGTTTAGAGGTCAGAGGACAACTGGAGGGAGCCCCTTCTCTCCTTCCATCATGTGGCTTCTGATGATTGGACTCAGATTATCTGACATAAATAAATAATAGATGTGTACTGAATGTTGGTGTATTTTTCATTTATTTTGTATATTTATTTCTTTAGGCACCACTGGATATAACTGGCTGGAGAGGTCTATACACAAAATAGTGGGTAACTTCAGCCTCACTAAACCCCAAACTCAACCATGTTTTACAAGGCCAGTATTACATTGCTATTGAAAGTGTATTAAAATACAACAAAAAGAAAACAGTCAATCTCCTCTGCGAATAACAACACAAAAATCTTCAATAAGTATTAGCAAATTGAATTCAAGATTTCATTCAAAAAATCCTATTACATGATTAGGTTGGTGTAATTCTAGAAATACAAAGGTGGTTCAGCACACACACGTTCATGGATATAATACAACGCACAAAGAGAATCAAGAACAGAAAATCATTTCAACAGACTCAGAAAGGTTTTCGACAAAACTCAATTACCCTTTATGAGAAACCTTATTTTAGAAAAGCCAGGAAGCAAAAGCTAAGACTAGGCAAGCGCATGGTGGCACACACCTTGAATCCCAGCCAGCGTTTGGGGAAGCAGAGGCAGGTGTGTCTCTGTGAGTTGGAGCCCAACCTGGTCTCCATTGTGAGTTCCAGGACAGCCTGGGCTACATAATGAGAACCTGTCTCAACAAAACAAAACACCCCTCTCCAAACAAACCTGGGAACAGGTAGGCTGAGAGCTCACGCTGCAGTGGGTGGCCGCACACCTATGTGCAACAGGAAGTACCAATGGGGCTCAGAGTTCTTTACTACAGAACAAAAACTACAGAGGAACCATAAAGTTAGGAGGGGGGATGGGGCGAGGGTACTGCGGAGATGGAGGGAGGCTGTGGTTGATAGATGTGATCCCTATACTTTGTGTAAGTGTGCGAAACTTTCAAAGACTAAAAAATTATTAAAAAATAAGAAAGATAAGATCTTATGTGCATGACGGCTGTGCAAAGCAAAGGTATAGACAACAACAACATGGTACTAAATGAGAGAGAAAACAAAAAACATTTCCCTCCTAATCAGGACTGAAACAAGCTTGTCCACTCTGTCTTCATCTATTCAGTGAGAGCAAAGCAAGAGAAAGAAGCCAAGGGTTACATGTAGGAAGGATGCAAATCATCCCCCTTTGTAGATGATGGACGCCTACATTAAAATTAACCTACAGAAAACACTTATCTCTAATGAGCATTTTAAAAAGTTCCAGGATAAAAGATCACGATAACAAAATCAGTAGCTTTTTATATACCACAAACAATCATGCTGAGAAAGAAATCAGGAAAATAATCCTATTCATAATGGTCTAAAACAAGAGCAACAAAACAAGCGTAGGAGCGAAGCCACCCAGGATTTTGAAAAGACCTCTATAATGAAGTCTATGGAACACTGAAGGAACAAAAAAAAAAAAAACAAGAAAAAAAAAACGAAGACTGAAAAAGAGACTTAGACAATGGAAGGGACTCGCCTGTTCCCCGGTCGGAAGAACTGAGACTGGGAAAATGAAAGCTCAATGCATTCCACGTCAACATTCTAATAACATTTTCACAGAACTAGAAAATAAATCTTAAAATTCATATGGAAACATGAAAGACAATTACTCGCATAATTCCAGGCCAAAAAAAGAGTAATACTGGAGAAATTACTTAATACCTAATCTCCAGGTGTGCTGTAGAGCCCTAGTGCACACACCCTGGCCCTAAACATCCTATAGGCCTCTGGGATGGGACAGCACAGAATTCGTCTGTGCAGCTACAGCCATCAGACTCTTGAGAAAGATGCTACATAAATACAATGGAGAAAATACATCCTCTTTAACAAGCACTATTGGAAACCCAGATATCCATATGTAGAAGAATGGAACTATATCCCAAAAATCAATTCAAAATGGATTAACAGTGATGGCTCAGTGGCTACAAACACTTGCTGACTTTGCAGAGGACCAAGGTTCAGTTCCCCCGTCTTACATCAAGTCACTCACGACTGCTTGTAACTCCAGTTCCCAGGGATCCAGCTTCCTCTTCCAACCTCCAGGGTAACCACACACACGTGTGTACACATCCATGTGTATAGACCAATGCTCATACAGTAAAAAATAATAAACTTTAAAAAAAAGATCTGAAAATGCGAAGCTACTAGAGTCGGCTGAGGGGAGAGCCCATCAAGGCTCACCCATAGGCCTTGCGATTATACCAAGCTGAAGAGCGACAGCCCAGCAAGATTACAGGTGCCACAGTGAAGAGACAAGTTATAGAATGGGAGAAAGGCTTTCACTTTCTCCAACAGTGGATTTACATACAGAATATATTTTTTTGAAAACTCAAAGGGAAAAAAAAACAACTGAAGAATATATAACACTATCAATAAGTGGGCAAATGAAAGAGTTCTCCAAAGAAGAATTGCCAGTGAAGCCAGAAAGAAAGGTACAGCCCCCTTATCCATAACCAAGAATCCCCATCTCCTGCTAGAATGCTATCATCCAGGAAACAAAAAGTCACAGATGCTGGTGAGGATGCAGCTGGAGCAAGGGGTGGAGCAGGGAGGGGACTACAGTGATAGTGGGAAATGTAAATTAGTCAAGCCACTGGGGAGATCAGTATGCAGGGGCCTCAAACCAATCGCATATAGGATTGGATGATGATCCAGGCTTTATCACTTCTAGATATAAAGGAATCAAAGTTAGCATAGGCACATGCACATCCATGTGTTTTGAGGAACCAGTCAGAATAGACAAGTTATGGCATCAGCCTAGGTGCCCACCAATAGATAATTAATAAAGGGCTAAGGCATGATGGTTAGTTTTTAATTAATTAATTAGTTTGTTTATGTTTGCTTTATTGGCTTGACAAAAACCTGGGAAAAGGGAATCTCAGTTAAGGAATTGCCCCAAACAGAGTGGCCTGTGAGTATGTCTATTGGGCATTCTCTTGGTTGCTAATTGATGCAGGAGATCCCAGCCTACTGTGGATGGTACTGAGCTGTAGAAGAAAAATGGCTGAGCAAGCCTTGGGAGCAATCCACTAAGCAGCACTCCTCTGTGGTCTTTGCTTCAGCTCCTGCCTCTCGCTTCTCTTGATGCATTATAACCTGTAAGTGTAAATAAACCCTTGCTCCCAGAGTTTCTATTGGTCAGGGTTTTTATCACAGCCCCAGAGAAGCAAACTGGGACATGTGGTAAATAAAGCAACGGCCTAATAGTCTCATAAAAGGAAAATCATGTCATTTTCATGAAAACAATGGAATGGGGGGTTATTATGGTAATAAAATAAGCCAAACCCAGAAGGGAGCGCTATTGACGGTGTGTGTGTCTCTCTCTATGTGTGTCTCTGTCTGTGAACACCACAGCACAAGCCTGGAGGTCAGAGGACAACTTTCAGAAGTCTGTTCGTCCCTTCCATCATGTCTCTGTTGCTATACTGTGTGTGCGTTCACCAGGCCATCAGCCCTGGGAGGCTGGCTTTTTACTCAGCTCCATATCCAAGGCCCCTAGACCACTTTTAAAAGACACAAAGGCAGGAGGGGCACATTTGGGAAGAGGAAGAGACCATGGGAAGGAACTGAGAGGGCAATAGGAGTAGGTATAAGGAAGGCTCATTGTGTGGTGCGCTTAGAATATCATAATAAAACCTATTTTGTACAATTAATACACAGTAACTTTAAGTGGAGAAAAAAAAACCTAAAGATGTTCTGGTATCCTGGAGTTTGGGGAAACCCAAGTTTTCATTTCTTTGGGTGGCAGCCCAAGGATTCAATTATTGGGTCATTTGCACGATTCATTTTCTAAGAAGCCCCAAGCTTCTTGGTGCTATTTACACCCCCACCAATGGCATTAGGGCCCAGTGCAGCTTCTGCACCTCTTTCCAACATTTGGGGTCACCTCTGGTTTTACTGTGGTCTTTTCAGTAGGTGTCTGGGGATGACTCACTGTGGTTTTAAGCTGTGTTTTCTTTATTTGGTTTTAAGCTGTGTTTTCTTTATTTGTTTCTTTCTATGTTTTCCTTTTTTTTAAAAAAAAAATTTGTTTGCTTGCTTGTTTGTTTTTTGAGACAGGGTTTCTCTGGCTGTCCTGGAACCAGCCTGGCCTCAAACTTCCAGAGATCTGCCTGCCTCTGCCTCCCAAGTGCTGGTATTAAAGGCGTGCACCACCACAGCCCGGCCTCACTGCTGAGAATTCTTAATGTGTGATCAGCACTTGTCCTTTTGTGGAATGTATCGTTTATAAATGTTTACCAAAGTCTGTACCGTGACTTTCACTCTCCTAAGGGAAACTACTTGTGAAGTTTTTTAATTATTCATTTTTATTTCATACACATTGGTGTGTTGCCTGCATGTGTGTCTGTGTGAGGGAACTGGAGTCACAGACAGTTGCCATGTTGGTGCCAGGACTTGAACCTGGGTCCTCTAAAAGAGCAGCCAATTGACCACTAACCCATCTTGACCACTAACCCATCTCTCCAACCCCACTACTTGTAAATCTAGTTTCAGTTGACCAAGTTATCCTTGTAACAGCAGGCTTCCGTTGGCAAGTCTAAGACCTCTGCCATCCTTAAATTGTGACGATATTTTCTTATGTGTTTTCTTCTTCTTTTTTTTCTTTTTAACCTTTAAATTATATTTATTCATGTGGGGTGTGTGTGTGTGTGTGTGTGTGTGTGTGTGTGTGTGTGTGTGTGTGTGTGTGCGTGTGCCAGAGGTCAGCTTGCAAGAATTGGTTTTTTCTTTCCCCCATTTGGCTACCAGGGATGGAACTCAGTTCCTGTGGCTTGGCAGCAAGCACCTTTACCACGCAAACCATCTTGCCAGCCCACTGTTATGTGTTTTCTAAAAGTTTAAAGCTCTATGTTTGAAGCCTCCATGTTGAATTACCTTCAGTTAAGATATAGGTAGATGTTTCTTCTCTTTTCTAAATTAAATTTTTTTCGGGGTGGGCATGATTGTCATGGTATGTGTGGATGACAGAAGGTCACATTCAGGAACCAGTTCTCTCCTTCTTCAACGCTGGTGCCCAGGCTTCGTGGCAAGTACATTTCCCTGCAGAGCAGAGCCATTGTGCTGTCCCTAGATATTTGACCTGTGTGTGGATACTGACTTGTTTTAGCTCGGTCTGTTGCGAAGCTTGTACTTGTACGCTAGGGAGCAATTTCTATGCACTTGTTGGCACACCTTGTGGATCTCTTTCCATCTGCTCCATCCCACTGATCTCCATGTTCCCTCTACAGGTACCACGCCATCAACGTCTGCGGTTCTATAGTAACCCCGGGGATCTGATGTCGTTCCTCTTCTACGGTTGGCTTCACTGAGCCTGACCTTTTATGTGAATTTTAGAATATGTTTGTCTGTACGGAGAAAGCCTCTCCAGGATCGAGTATGAATTATCTTAAACCCAGAGACTATGAACTGGAAGAGCAGGCTCAATGGTAGCCACAAAAATAAAATAAACCTAGAGATTAAAACAGGGTGACTTGACATCATTATTATATTAATACCTTTGCTGTGCCTATGAATATAGTATATATCTCAATTTACTTAGGCCTTTCTATTTTTATTTCTTAGGTGTATTTTATTTTTATTTATGTGTATGTGTGTGAATGCAGATGCCCACTTAAGCTGAAAGAAGACATGGCATCCCACAGCGTGGTGACAGGAAGCTGTGAGCTGTCTGGCCTTGGTGCTGGGAATGGCACTGAGGTTCCCTGAAAGGGCAGTCAGTCTGTGTCCCTAACCACTGTGCCGTCGCTCTGCCCACTCCGTCCCCTTAGTTAAGTCTTTGGTTTCTTCCTCAGCATAACTCCTGTGTGGATGTCCTGCATGGACTTTGTTAATTGGCTGCTTGGGTTTTTATTTCTTTGCTTGTTTCACCGCAGTAGCTAGAACTTCTAGCATCCTATCAAATAAACACAGGAGGCAGAAACTACTGCCTTATGCTTCACTTTTTCTTCCTTTTCTTTCTTCAGATAGGGTCTCACTATACAGCCTGGGCTGGCCTTGAATTTACGATGTAGACCAGGCTGACTACAAACTCACAGAGATTTGCCTGCCTCTACCTCCCCGGTGCTAGGATTAAAGATGTCCACCACCATGTCTGGTTTGCTTGCCTTATTCTTAATGCTAAGAAGAAAGCATTCCATGCATTACCATAAACCAACGGTGTGGTGGGTTAAGTGAGCAATGTCCCCGATAGGCTCAGGGGTTTGGACACTTGATCTTCGCTTGTTGACACTATTTAGGGAGGTTTACGGGGTGTAGCCTTGCAGGAGGAAGGATGCCACTGGGGGGGGGTGGACTTTAGGAGAATACAAGCACTCATCAGTTGCAGCTTATTGTCTCTGCTTTGAGTTTGTGTTTGCAGATATGAGCTCTCAGCTTTTTGCTCTGGCCACCATGCCTGTTGCTTGCTGCCATGCCTCCTGCCATGATGATCTCCTATGGCTCTGGAACTGTGAGGTACAAAAGAACTCTTTCTTCTGTAAGTTGCCCTTGGTCACGCCTTTATCAAAGCAATAGAAAAGTAGCCAATACACTTGGTAGGAGCTTAAGCATTTCTAGTTGCTCAGTACTGAGTGAGAGCTGTTCCCTTTCAGCCCTAGTGTGCTGAGGGCTGTGTGTTTGTTTGTTTTGCATTGTACTGTGAAGGCATGCTGAATTTTGACAAAGCCTATTTCTGACGTGCTGAGATAATATGGCCTTCCCTCTTAGTGCCTAAATTCCAGCTTCAATTTGATTGAGTTGTTTGATTTTTCTACAATTAAGCCACTTCTCATGAATCTCCAGAAAAAAATTACCTAATCATTAGGTATTATCTTTAATATAAACAATATGTATGCATATTATATGCATGCATATATTTTAAAGCACATATACATATGTAATTTTACTCCTTACATATATTTGCATTTTTATCCTATTAGAAACCTTTGTATCTCTGTGTGAGAGGCACTGTTTTGTAGTTTAATGGTCTTAGCGTGATTAGTCTGTCTTTGTTCTCAAGGCAATGCAGGCTTCATAGTGCAACTTTGAAAGTTCACCTTCATTCTTCATTTTCGGGAATTTTTGTGGAACTTTCCCCCCCTCAAATGTGTGATGGAATTTACCAGAAGCCACCTGGACTGTGGGTTACCTTGGTGATAATTTTTAAGGATTTATTTATTTTTTAATTGTATGCATGCATGTGTGTCTGTGTTGGGGCGTGTGCTTGTGACCACAGGTACCTGAGGCCATCAGAGGCATTAGATCTCCTTAGAGCTAGATTTAAAGCGGTTGTGAATAGCCCAGTGTAGGGGTTGGGACTAGGACTCAGGTCTTCTGTAGGAGAATTATGTGCCATCTCTCCAGCCCATGATAAGGCTTGAAAATACAGTTCACTTTCAATATATGTAACAGTCACTAGGATGCCCACATAGCACATAACACCTTTGACTAAGTCTTTGCACATTGTGTCTTTTAAGTTATTCATCTGTAGCCTGGACTTCCTCTAGTTCTGCTCAGGATAATTAATCTCCTGTCCATTTTGCTCCATGACCAGAGGTTTTCAGTGTTATTCTCATTGCCATGAATTCATCTCTTGCTCCAAGAGTCCTCTCTGCTCCTAAACATCAGCTTTAATTACATGCCTGGTTCCATAAGCTTTTCACACTTGTCTAATAGAGGAATTCGATGCCTAGCATTGGTCTTTTAAGGTTAGCTATACCTCCTGACCTAAGTCATTTTAATTTTTATTCAGTTCAATATTTGATCCTTCTCTCTTGTAATTTCTTTTTTAACCCACGGACCATTTAAGTGCTTTTTAGTTTTCTATATTGGGGGCATTTCCACATGTCACCTCTGCTAACATCTAGGTCGCTTGTATGTAGATAAAGAACTTCGGCTGTCTGACTGTGTTGCTCGTGCCTTCTGAGTCTCCTCTTTCTTGGTTTCCTGTTACTGAGGGAAGGATGTTGAAACTCGATTTATCCTGAACATGCCAATTTCTCTTCTCAATATTTGAGGTGGTTTGGTCCTCACAAGGACCTGTTCCTTTTGTTATGTGTTGTCTGAGGTTTTCTGTCCTGCCCAGTCCTACAGTCATTCAGTCCCAAAGAAATCACACAGAGGTCTACATTAGTTATAAACGGATTGGCCTAGTAGCTCAGACTTCTTATTAACTCTTATAACTTATATTAGCCCACTATTCCTGTCTATGTTAGCCATGTGGCTCGGTACCTTATTTGGCGAGGCAGTCACATCTTGCTTCCTCTGAGGCTGGGTCATAACTGCAGACTAGGACTTCCTTCTTCCCAGAATTCTCCTGTTCTCATTGACCCGCCTCTATTTCCTGTCTGGTTGTCCCGCCTATACTTCCTGCCTGGCTACTGGCCAATCAGCTTTTTATTAAAATACAATTGACAGGGTACAAACCACTGTCCCAAGTAGTTCTGCTAAGGCTAGCCTTCTGGCCCTGTGGGGTGCCTCTAATTGCCAGTTCCTAGACATAAATCTGGTTCCCTGTGGTCCCTGCTGTCCCTTTCCACATCTTCTCCCCACTTCTAACCCTCAAAGTTCATCATTCTTGGACTGGTGAAAAGGTCACTGTTGAAAGAGCTTGCCACACATGCTCAAGGACCTGCATCAGAGTCCCTAGAATTCAGGTAAAACTGGGTGGGGCAGTGCGTGCCTGTAATATTGTTATGCCAAGTCCATGGGGACCCCAAAAGACCACCAGAGAGACTGACTCACCAAAATGGAAAAGCAAGGTTTATTGTGCGCACATTACAAGCCCGCAGTGACCTTGTCAGCACAGCAGTGAGAGGAGGTACCCCGCCCTTCTAGAGGGCACTATTTAAAGGCAAAGCCCAAAAAAGTTACATTAGCAGGGTGTATGCTGCCAGGTGAGCCTATCTACAACAGTTGGAACATTAGGAATTTCCTTTGGATGGTCTGTTCCTGGGTGGTGCTTGGGTAGTCTCAGTTAATGGTCTTTTTTGCAACCAGGTATTGCCTTAGAGAAAACTATTGAGACCCAGGCCTCTATTGAGCTTGCTATGACTGGGTCCTACATTTCCCCCTTCACAAGTACCAATGACAGGACCCAATCATGGGTCCTGCTTGCCCATGGGCTTAAGAAGATAGTATTGTGACCTAAGAACCATTAGCTAACAGATATTTCCAGGACAGTGGCCAGCCTACAAAGCCCTATAGCTCTGATCTTCTCAGTACAACCAAATTGTAATTATAATCCTGGATGTGCTCTTTGGTTCTGTGGTTCTGCATAAAGAACAAAATTGTCTTTTATTGTAGGACCATTTTAGCTAATAAATCCATTAATTGACAACTCTGGGCCTATATTTCTGGTATATCAATGGGCAATATAGGTAGTCATTTTGTCCCCCATGCCAAGGAGTTCCCCTTTGTCTCAGCATTTCAACTTATTCTGGGCAGGGAGCATGGGATGTGTTCCTTTCTGCAACTACTTCAAGCTGACATTGGGGCGTTGTCATTAGGGCCCAAGTAGGCTGAAAGGCAAGCCAAAGGTAAGGAGGCAACTCAGGCAACAGGGTACTCGTCAGAAGCATCTGGTTCACAGACTCTGTTGAAGAGACAGGGAGCAGTCACGTCAGCTGGACTGGTCCACATCCGCTTTCAGAAAGTCCAGGGCTCGCAGTCATTCAGAGCAGGTTGTAGTCAGCAACTGATGAGATGTGTCTGCCAGCCAAGTGGAAACCTATTGACATAAGTTTAAACTAGGAACAGAAGTTAAAATTTATGTTCTTAAGGAAAAATAATACATTTGAAACTTTTGGGCCCATATTGAAATCCATATTGTAGAAAAAGAGCAGGTATCTGCAAACAGAATTAAAGACTCACACCTTTGAGTCTTAGCAAAAACTACAGATTTTGGTTAGAAGCACGTACATTTTCCTGCTGTCCACAGAACCATGTATGGATTGGACAAAGATGCCTTTGGCCTGATGAGAAACGCCTTTAAATTCATATTTAAATGGTAATCAGAATAAATCTAAAATCCTGAGCTGTGACCCAAACAGTAAGTAGTCATTGCTCTATCAGCTTATCAGAACTATAGCATAGAAAGGGAAAGAAATCAGAAACATTTTCCATATCTTAACCTGTATTTACATCTTAAATCACTTTTTAGACCCTCAAAACTTAAGAACTTTTATATCCTCAGAACTTTATATATCTTAAAACATTATTTTTAAGTGTATATATATATACATACATACATATATATATATATCAAGCTGGCTATAGCTTTTTGGAAGACTCTAGATACCTTTTGCTGCTAAACTGACAACATTATAGCTGGCCTAGCCATCAATATTATCAGAGATCCCAGAAGGATAAATAAATTATACCTGAGTACAGGACCAAGAAGCTTCCAAATCTACTAAAAATGACAGGGACCAGAGTCCATATACAGTTAATCATACCCAGGTCTCCATAACATTGGAGGCAGAAGTATCCAGAACAGCAGTCTTACAGTCTTAGCCAGGCCCATAGGTGTTTTTTTTCCTGTGGAAGAGGGACATGGAAAAGACTGACCTTATTTTGTCAGGCAAAAGTGGTGCAATCAATTCTCCAGTGTCCTGCTGTTTGTCCACAGTCTGGACCGGGTCCTGGCAGCAGGTGTTGCACTGGGGCATCTCGCCCAGTGGTCAGCATCATCATAACCCAGGTGGAGACATCATGGTGTCCCATAATCTTCTTTGGAGCCATTGGGTCACTGCTAGGATCTCCGAGTCTCTGTCTAATATAAGAAGCTTTTTAATCATTATTTCAAATGCCATATTCTGCAGATCTCTGAAGTATGAGAGCTGCCTAGGTATGTCTGATTAGACAAACTTTGTTTCTAGTTACTTGTTTTAAGTTTGACGTTGAAAACATATACAGAAGACTAAATAAGGCTTATTCCTGTAACTAATTATATTAGTACTTTAAGGATGACTGACTAACTTGTATTTCTTTATAGTCTGTTATAAGTTAGCAGCTTTCATAAGACTAAATCTTTACATTCTGTCAGGTTTAGCCTTAAAAAGTAATGATTTTGAATTGAAGCTAATAAAGAGTCTTTCTGAGGGTAAAACAGAACAGTTTGTACCCAGCTGTTAATGCTGTCTCCTGGGAAGGCAAGGAAAAGGTCCCAGGGTGAAATGGGAGCAGGAGGGACTTAGGGACTAGCATGGCTCTTGACAAGTGCTAAGGCACCGCAGCCAGCCTTCTGGTAAGGAAGAGCCACAAGTTCCCTTTTGCCAGAGATAAGGAGGTAACATCCTTTTTAGGGAGTAAGAACTTTCTCCAAGCGACCTGAGGGAGTGGGAGCTCTACCCAATGCCTGACCTTGGGAAAGGGCTTCGGAGGTTTATCTCTGTTAAGTACGAGCCTTAGAAAACAACAATTTTTCAATTGAAGTTCCTCTTAGTATCAATACAAAAATTTATGACTCAGTTTATCCAAATAGCTTAAACCCAACAAAGTTAGCAAAGACAAGGAGCTAAACATACATTTTTAAACCTGAATAGACCCTGAACAAGGAAATACATTTTTAAACCATTAGTTAATATTTTTAATGCTATGACTTTTTAATATAGTTTCCCATTTATAGTGCTCCCCCCTTTAAAACATTTTCCCATTGTTATTTTACAATTGCAGTTTTGCCTATGTGGTGAATCTCAATTCAAACATCTGACATGCAGCTGGTCCTAGGCTACCCCTGTACAACCCACAAAGGACTGAGACCCATGGGCTTGGATGCTGTTCCAAGCCCTCTATCAAACTGCCTAGGTCTTTGTCTTCTGCATTAAAAGAAATGAACATCCAGTTTCTGGTTAGCATTTTGTGTTTATGAAGGTGACCCTAATTTTCAGCCTTTTATTAAGTCCAAACATTAACAATACAAAACATTTTATAAACACAAACATACCATAGTTTTAACTGTTCTTTAAAAAAATCAAAATCTCTTAAATGTCTTCCTGCAATATCAAAAATAAAGTACCTCTTTTGCTCCATCTTCGACGGCATATACATAGCCTGTCTTTTAGATCTCAGCCTTCTCTATTTCACTGTAGCTGGTGCTTCTGGTGACCGTCACCTGGCACTGGCATTTCTAACACTGTTAGGTCCATTCTTGCAACTGCACATTCTTTGGGACTCTAGTCCTGCCATACATTTGTAAACCTCAGCTGTTTGCTATGATCCCCTTATGTCTTTATAACCATTATCACCTGGGTGACTCTTAAATTAACAAAGTCCTATCTAGCAGAGCAAGGTGCATTTTTGAGTATAAAAACATTGAGGTGCAGCTTTAATACTTTAAATCATATATATATCACCTTGTTTTTAGAATGGGACATGAGTTATCATGAAAAAATCTATCCCAGTCCAAACTACCAAACTACCTTAGAGATCTGTTGTTGCCTCCTAGTTAGGCCCACTCCACATGGTCACCTTTAATCAAGATGGTGGTGAAATAACGCACTGGGGAGGCATAGGCAGGCAGATCTCTGTGCATTGAGGCCAGCGTGGCCTACAGAGCGAGTTCCAGGACAGCCAGGGCTATATAGAGAAACCCTGTCTCGAAAAACAAAACAAAACAAAAAAACAAAAGCAAACAAAAAGAAAACCCTAGTGTGGTCTCTGAGTTTCAGCATTGGCCCTCACTGCTTTGTTCTCTTTCTCCGTCTCTCTCTCTCTCTCTCTCTCTCTCTCTCTGTCTCTGTCTGTCTGTCTCTCTCTCTCTCTCTCTCGTGTGTGTGTGTGTGGTTTCTACACATGCTTTTGGAGGTCTATGTTTAACCTAGTCTTCAATAGCTCTCCATCTTGATCTCTCTCACCGAACCCCAAACTCACCCATCCTGCGAGGCTGGCTGGGCAGCAAGCTCCAGGGCTCCTCCAGCCTCTGCCTCTGCCTCCCCAGATCTAGGACACAAGAGCACACAACCTCACCCAGCTTTTTCCTCTGGTGCTGGAGACCTAAACTGGGTTCCTCAGACCATTTACTCAACTCCCCAGCCTCCCATCACCCCTGCTTTTAACAACTGAAAAGAAACAGCTTTATTCTTACATCACCCTCATGCCTTCTGGCGAAGAAAGGGTGGCACGGTCCCTAGTTGCAAAGTGCCTTTTCTTCCAGCTGCAGTCAGCCTTTTCTTTGTTTTGGCTTTTCAGCTCTGGGACTGAAATTTTTCTGCTCGCAATTTTTTCTTTATAATTATCTCGTTTTTGATTGTGATGAGCATTTGGGGTCTCAATGATATTTTTCACCACTTTCAATAAACTTTGGATATTTCTCTTCAAACTTTTTTTTTTTTCTGTTCGCCCCTGGGCCTCAAGCAAGCGTGTATGCCCAACTGATTGGTGTCACCTGGCTGATGATGGCAGCTCGCTCATCTACTGTCCTATTGTCTCTCTTTCCACCTGCTGACCTTTCTTTTTTTCTTGCCGTCTCCACTGTGAAAGCTCATTTAATGATCATTCATTTGACATGTTGTTGTTTCCTAGCTTTCGAGCCGGTGTTTAAGTGTTGAGTTTTTAAATTCTCTAAAACTGTGACCAAACACACCCGTCGGAACCTACCGCCCAAACCTGTTGCTGGGTACACTGCACAGCACTGAGTACATTCACAGGGCTCTGCTACCTCCCACCATCTGCCCACGGATTCTTTTTCATCTTGCCAGCCTGAATCTGTGCCCAGTTTTAAGTGTTTGGAAAGCTTAGCTCCCATTTCCCAGGAGGACCATTCTTCCTCCATTGCTGTAAACCCGACCACCATGAAAAGGCAGGATCGGAACAGTGTCTGCCCTCCTGTGACTGTTTCCCCCACCTGGAGCACTGTTCTCACTTCCTAAAAGGGGAGCCACAGCTTCCTTCTTTTAGGGGGAAAAACATATGGACAGTGCAAACTGCTGTCAATAGGTTATTATATTTTTTTTAAAGGAGGACTTGAAGTTGAGCAGAGGGGAGAGGAAGGGTGGATCTGGGAGAAGTCGGGAATGAATACGATCAAAAAACATTGTAGAATTACTCTTGAAGAATTAGTGAAAGTATTTACCTTGAAAAGCACATTACGGAAGAAGATATAAAGCTAATTGTTTTCTAGTTCTACCTTGGTTGTGGGTTTTGTTGTCTTTGTTTTAGTGGGGGATAGGTGCATAGAAATATATTTGATAGTGAAAGTATAAAATCCAGTGTGAAGCTCCGCAGCTTCTGATCCAAATGGCTGCTCTGACTATACAAGTTCACAGAGCTGTGTAGTCTTTGGGTCTGGTTAATTTTTTGTGTGATTTTTTTTTAATGTGCAATGTTGCTTTTGTAATAAACTTCAAAATGCCATTTTAAATTAATTTAATTAAGTAGTATTTGTGTGTCAAATACAATTGTGTAGGCATGCTTACCAGTGTGTGTGCGTGTGTGTGTGTGTGTGTGTGTGTAAGACAGAGGTCAGCATCAGGTATCTTCCTCAGTCGTTCTCCACTTTAATTTTTGAGTTAGGGTCTTTCCCTGAACCAGAGCTCATCTGGCTGCACAGGAGCCCTGAGATCCACCTCAGCTTCCCCAGGGTTGTGTTAGAGGTGTCCACTGCCAGTGTGGGTGCTCCAGATCCTAATTCATGTTTTGCCTCACACACAGAGCAAGCTCTTTATCTGCCGAGCCAGCTCCCAGCACCCTGCATTTCCTTTTGAAAGCATGCTGCCCACGCATACTCCATTTTATTTTATTAAAAAAAATTGAAATTGGAGGCTAGAGAGATATCGCAATTGTTAAGAATATTCAGTGTTCTTGCAGAGGATTCTAAGTTCAGTTCCCAGCACCCACTTCAGGCAGGTCACTGCCCTCTAAAACTCCAGCTCCAGGGGGATCACACACCTTCACCTGGCCTCTGTGGTCATCTGCATTAACATGCACACCCACGAGTGCGCATGCCTGCACACACACACACACACACACACACACACACACACACACTCTAGCAGGCAGAGGGAGGCATATAATTAAAAATAAATCTAAAAAGCATTTTTAATTGTTCCTCCATTGACAGACAGTTGAATGTCGTTCACTTTGGCTCCTGCCATGGGCTCTGTGTGACACTGACTTAAAAATCCCTGTTTCATTTATTTATTCTTAATATATAGAAACATGGCCAGTTTTACATTGTAACCCTTTAATTCTGTACCCTCACTAAAATTATTTAGCATTCTAGGGCCTTTTTTGGTGGACACCAATGGATTCTTAGTGTTTTGTTGTTGTTTTTGTAGACGAGCACACCAACTATCAACAAGCACAGGTTATTTCCTTCCTGCCAATTCTTTTCTATTTCTTTTTCATGCTCTATTGCACTTCCTGGGGCCTTCAATTTTCTCTCTCTCCGTTGTGTTGCATCTGTCTTTAAGTCCACTGACCCTTTCTTTTGTCATTTCTGCCATGAACATTCAATGAATATTTCACTTGAGGAGGCTGCCGTTAAGGTGAGAATCAAGCCGGAGAGTCGCACTTGCGGGGCAGACTCCACCGCGTCTCCAGCTCGACTGCTTCCGTGTTCTGCTCTTCAGCTGTGCCACGTCCATTTGGACTCGATAAGGTTTTTAATTTTCTAAAATTGTGGGGAAATACACACATGAAGCTTACCACCCTAGCCCGCTGACGTACAGAGCCCTGTGACATTGAGGGCATTCACATCACCCTGTCACCGCCACCATCTGTCCCCAGAGTTCACTCTTGCCTTGCAGCACTGTATCTTGTTACACAGGCGTGGCGGGCAGGCACCATGGCTTTGTCTCTGGTGTCCGAAGGGCTGGGGCCCTCACCGCTAAGTGTGATGTCAGCTGTGGCTTTGATAGCGTCCCTTCAGCAGTCAGAAGGCTGCGGGGCAAGGCATCTACTTTTCACAGTTTACTGAGATATTTCCATCATACTGGACATTGGCTCTAGCATGTTCTTTTCCGTTGATGCGCTGAAATGACCATAAGGCTTTTCTTATTTAGTAGGCTGAGGTGGCAAGTGGCATTGATTTGTTCTCGAAAGTTGAGCTGCTTTACTTTGCCAGAATAAACTGCACTGGCTGACGGCTGATTCCTTCTTTGTTGTTTTGTTGGTGATTTTCCCAAATCAGTTCATGAGGTATAAAGTGATTTTTTTTTAAATTATTTACTATCCTGTGTGTGTGTATGGTGTGTGTGTGGCAGTGGATGTGGAGGCCTGAGGACAGCTCTGTAGAGTTGGTTTTCTCCTTTTGACCTTTATGTAGGCTCTAGGACTCCAAGTCGGGTTGCCATGTTTGTGTAGCACGTACCCGAACCCGCTCAGCCATCCCGCTGGCCCAGTCTCCCAGTTCTTTTCTTTGAATATCTTTAGCTTTGGTAGCAGAATAATTTAACCTGGCTTTGTAAATTGAGTTGGTTTCTGTACTCCCTTCCTCTTGTTGGAAGAACATGTATCTCTTCCTGAATAGAGCTTTCATTGATGATTGACCTTCCAAACACTAAAACCAAAATTCTCGCTAGGCTGAGTTCACAGGCAGATCCCACCAGACACTCAGCGGCAAGTTTCCAGCAGTATTGGTGCTGCCTTTCCATCAAGGTGCGTTTTTAGCATCTTTGTTAAAATTCAAATGACTGTAGTTATGTGGCCTCAAAACGGGGCCCGCTGTTCTGGTCCATTGATCTTGAGTCTGTTTTTGGGTTGGTGCCCAGTTATTTTCAGTACTATGGCTCTGTAGTGTAACTTGAAATCAAGCATGTTGGTACCTCCCTCAGTACTCTTTTGTGCAGGATTGCTTTGGCCAACTGGGGTCTCTCGCATTTCCATATGAATTTTAAGATAGCTTTGTCTGCATCTGTGCAGAATGCCACTGGAATCTGATTGGATTGCATGAATCTGTAGACAGCTTTTGGTAAGACAGCTATTTCACAGTTATTTCTTCAGTTCACAAGCACAAATCTTTCCACCCTCTAGTGTGCTCCTTGTCTTTTTCAGGGTTCTAAACCTTCACTACAGGTGTCTTTTGCATTCTTATTTAGGGTTTTGTTTTGTTTTATGGCTATTGCAAACGGAACTGTTTTCCTAGTTTCTTTTTTCAGTGTGCTTCTCATTACTATGTAGAAACTAGGAATATTGTGTGTTAATTTTGAATGTTTACCTCTTGTTGAAGGTGGTTATCAGTTCTAAAGGTGGAAACTTTAGGGCCCCTTCCGTATAGAATCATATCAACTGCAAACAGAAACATTTTGGCTTCTTCCCTTCCTGTTTGTACCCTTTTATTTTTTACTCTTGCGCTCTTGGGTTAGCTAAGCCTTCTAGTACTAAATTGGATAAGTCTAGAGAAAGTGGACACCCTTGTCTTGTTCCTGATTTTAGTGGAAATGCTCTGAGATATCCCCCACTAATATAATGGTGACTGTAAGTTTGCCATATACATCCTTTATAATGTTGAGATAGGCTCACTCTAATTCCAGATTCCTTGAGGACTTTTAATATGAAGGGATATTTGTTTTTTGTCAAAATTCTTTTCTGAGTCTATGGAGATGACCATGTGATTTCTGTCCTTGAGTCCATTTATGTAGTTAATGAAACGTATTGATTTACATATATTGACCCATCCTTGCATCTCTGTAACAAAGCCAAATTGATTGTGGTAAATGATCTTTTTTGGTGGCCTCTTGAATTCAGTTGACAAATATTTTATTGAGAATTTTCTCATCTCCCATGTTCATTAGGGAATCTACTCTATAATTTTCTTTTATTGTTGTTCCATCTTAGTTTGCTTTTAGGATCAGGCTAGCACAGTTTCAGCCAGAGAGCAATGTCATGTTCCTTCCTCCTACGGAGAAGCTTGAGGGAGATCTGGAGTCTGCTCCCCTTTAAAGGTCTGCTGAAACCTACCAGTGGAACCATCTGCACCTCGACTTTTTTAGTTGGGAGATTTTTAGTTACTGTTTCAATCTCACTGCTTGTTATCAATATTTTTAAATGGTTTGTCTCCTTTTGGTTTAATTTTTGATAATACATGTATCTGGAAATTAATCCAACTCTTTTACAGTTCCCACTTTAGTGGAATACATATTTTTCAAGACAAGACTGGTGTTGTCAATGTCATCAGCATCGGTTGTGATGGCTCCCTCTTGGTTTCCTGCTTCATTAGTTAGCATCTTCTCCCTTTTGGTTTCCTGCTTCATTAGTTAGCATCTTCTCTTTCTTTTAGTTAGTTTGGCTAAGTGTTTGTTACTCTTGCTTATCTTTTCAAAAAAACAAAAACAAACTTTTGTTTCATTGTTTCTTTGTATTTTCTTTTAAATTTCTACTTCATTAATATCGTCTCTGGTCCTACAATTTCTTTCTTTCTAGTGACATGGGGTGTGGTTTCTCCTTCGGGGGCTTTAAAGGTATATCCTTAAGTATTTACTTGCAGTCTCTCTAATTTCTCTCTCTTTTTTCTTCTTTTTAATGAAAAGATTTTAACTTCAAAACATTTTTCTATTTATGTGTGTGTATGTCAGTGTGGATGAGTGACACCTGTGTCTGGGTGTATAAAGAAACCAGAAGAGTGCATCAGATCCACTGGAGGTGAACTTAAAAGTGGTAGTGACCTGCCAGGTGTGGGTACTGGGAACTGAACTCAAGTCCTCTGCAAGAGCAGTGCTCACTCTTAACTTTGGGGCCATTTGTCCAGTCCCCTCTGACTTATTTTGTAGCATGAGTTCTAATAGGTTAATAATAAAAGCCCAGAGTCAGATATAGCGGAAAATGCTGAGCAATCAGAGAGATGAAGGAGCCAAATCACGGCCACCTTATCTGTCAAGTTCCCAACCAAAAATAGACTGAGTTCCTGTTTCCTTCTGCCTTATCACTTCCTCTCTCCATCCAGCCATATCATTTCCTGCCTGTCTGTACAGGCCTCCAGACCTCTATGGTTAGCTCTCTGATCTTCAGGCAATTTTTATTTGTACAAACAAGATATCACCAAATTTCCCCTTTTTTGTCTAAAATTAAAAAAAAATGAAGGCTATAACTAATATAAGAAAAGCTATATCTAGTAAATACAGGAACTATATATAATACATACAGGCCATGAATGCATCAACAATGTCTAGTCCATTAGTAATTGAAAAATTTAAAGAAAATACTCTCTATCTTAGTGATTTCAAAAGTTGTATCTAATTCACTTTCTATCCTAACTTGCATTACCAAAACTACCTTTTTCTTTTTTTTTCTCCCAACAATAACACTTTACATTTCTTTAATGAATTTCTTTTCTGAATCTGGTAGAAAGGAGTTGGGAGGCAGAAGCAGGCGGATCTCTGTGAGTTCAAGGCCAGCCTGGTCTACAAGAGCTAGTTCCAGGACAGGCTCCAAAGCCACAGAGAAACCCTGTCTCGAAAAACCAAAAAAAAAAAAAAAAAAAAAAAGAAAAAGAAAAAAGAAAACTATAAAGTCTTCAAATCCATCAGAGACCCGAGAAGGAAATAATATTACCTGAGGAAGCAAGATGTGCAATCAAGTAACTCCCAAAAAATGTGAGAAATTACAGAAGCAGCTGACCGTCTGGACAGTCACCCAAGGTTCCTCTGCAATGTTGGGGCATCCATCTTTGGCCTACGGCTCTGGCATCTCTGACAGACTTTTCTGTGAAGCAGGATAGTCTGAAGGGATTTTCTACCTTGTCTTGGCAAAGATCAGCAGTCCTTTCTTTTCTGTCCTGCTTGTCCAGTTTATACAACAGACTGTCAGCAGTCAGGGCAAGAGCACTTTCTTGCCCAGTGGCTAACCTTTGCCACAAAGAAAGCAAATTCCATGTGGAGTTTTTTTTAATGCTATCGTCTTTGAAGTAGATTGGTACTGCCAGGAGCAGACATGACTCATTGTTATTAGAGAGAGAGAGAAAGAGAAAGAGAGAGAGAGAACCTATGTTATTAAAACATCTTAAATGCCATATTCTGTAAACTCTGAAGTGATTGATGGCAAACTGTCTATCTAAAATATATCTGTTTGACCTTGAAAACATACCTAATGGGACTATAAGTTCAATTGTAATAGGTGACTAACTACTAACCTGCGTTTCCTTAGTATCCTAAATAGTTGGTAATAATAACTTTCAAGGGCCAGAAATTTGAAATACATTGTTAAATGACTTTCATAGGTACCATACCTAGAACAAGATTAGAAATGTATGTACAGTGTGTTCTAACAAAAATAATATCAACTTTGTATTAACATAAGAAAAGCACAGGCAAATGTAAAATATTTAAAACTAGTAGTTGCTCTTTTGATTTAAAAGTCTGTTCAACAATCTACCATTTAATCCTATTTCTATATTTCTCTTTATTTCTTTTTAGGATAGATTCAATAATCTACCCTTATATTCTATTATATCTCTATCCCTCCCTTTTTTACTGATATTCAAACAAGCTTTATTTGTACAAACAAGATAGCACCATATTATGTTGTTGTCTTGGATTTTTTTTATAATTAAAACATGCAACTATAAAACAGCATGAAGCCAGATTAGTCAGACCCAGCGTCTATCCTTCTTAACAAACTTCACAGTTGGAAAAGATCCATCCTGCTCAGTGAGCTACACTGTTAGAGCAGTCAGCTGGAAGCCACGGAGCTTCACACTGGACTTTACACTCTCACTCTCAAACATAATTTTATCCAACACACACACACACACACACACACACACACTACAAGAACTCACGGCAGATTTAAAACTAGAAAAATGATTAGCTTTGAATCCTCTTCCATGGCTTGGATGTCCTTCCTCATTGCCTCACGTTTACCCCTTCCTCTTCTTCTCACTGCATGCTTTATTGTACTCACAAGAGTGTTTGTTTACATAGATACATCTATATGTACATATATGTATATAGTACACATACACACACACACATATATATGGGGTCACACAGTAGCTCTATTTCTAACTTTTTGAGAAATCTCCCAACTGATTTTCATAACGTCTGTATTAAGTTGAACCCTCACCAGCAGTGAATACAGGTTTTGATTGCCCACATCCCCTCCAGCGTTTGTGATCAGAGTTGTTGCTGACAGCCATTCTGAACAGGCTGAGGTGGTTTCTCAGAGAGATCCCTGACGGCCAGGGATGCTGGAGACTTTTAAAGATAGTTATTTCTTCTTCTTTTTTTCCCTGAGAACACATTTTGTATTTTATTTACATTTCAAGAATCACTTGAATCTCACATCATATATCCTTACACTGATTTCCTTTTTGTTGACTTCCCTTAGAACTTCTTACTATGTTTTATGTAACAAACTGTAAACAAATATTTATCATGTCTGTGACATGTGACACATGGGAACAGCTTTTACCAGAGATCCATCAATACCCCCAAATATATTCTTAATAAAGCAATCCTGAAGCTATTTTGATGTTGTAGTCATCAGCACCCACACCATACCACTTCAATACATAACACAATTGGGTCTTACTCATTATCCCTGCTACTTGAAATAGCTCGCTATGGTCTAAGGACGATGGACAAAGCCTGCCATCTCTGTTCTTCCTTCTTGAGACTTTACTTTTCAGAAAGACAAAACTTTCCACTGCCATCTGACACTCCTTTGTCGTGTTTTGTCTTGAAAACCTGAATTCAATTTTGCATACTTCAGGCTCATGTATAAATGACAGTGCTTTATGAAGAGGAAGAAAAATTGTGCTGTACCTCTCTCGCAACCTGAAAGAATAATAGGTGTGCATATATTAAACACAATCGTACAACTGTCCGGGTCATGTTTACCAGCTGGAATCCTTCTACATAATGTGTGGGCAGTTTGCATTGTGATACTGAATCAAGACATTAGCATGAGTACAAGGCTGTTGATTTAAGACAAGTTGAGGTCCACTAAAATCAGTTGTCTGTCCTTCTGGTGGCTGTGGAAACTTCATATTTCCTTTGGGAATTATTAGATGGTGATTATTATTATTAGATGGCTTAGCTCTTGGACAAATTTTTAAAATTTTAAAAAAATTTTTAGGGTTGTTATTGAGTTATACATTTTTCTCCACTCAGTTCCCTTCCTTCCCTTTTCTCTTCTACTCTCTCCCATGATACCATGATACCAAAGCTCCCAATTTACTCAGGAGAACTTGTCTTTTCCTCCTTCCTCTTTAGATCCATGTATGTCACTCTTAGGGTCCTCTTTGTTGTTTAGGTTCTCTGGGATTGTGAATTGTAGGCTGGTTTTCTTTGCTTTATGTCTAAAAGCCACTTATGAGTGAATACATATGATATTTGTCTTTCTGGGTCTGGGTTACCTCACTCAATATAATGTTTTCTAGATCCATCCATTTGGCTGCAAATTTCAACATACCATTATTTTTTGCCACTATGTAGTATGTAGTACTCTGTTATGTAAATGTACCACATTTTCTTTTTTTATTCTTTGGTTGAGGGGCATCTAGGCTGTTTTCAGGTCCTGGTTTTTACAAATAATGCTACTATGAACATAGTTGAGCACATGTCTTTGTGGTATGATTGAGCCACTTTTGGGTATATTCCCAACAGTGGTATTGCTGGGTCTTGAGGTAGATTGTCTCCCAGTTTTCTGAAAAATCATCATACTTATTTCTAAAGTAACTGTACTAATTTGCACTCCCACCAGCAATGAAGGAGTGTTCCCTTTACCTCACATCCTCTCTAGCATAAGCTGTCATCATGTTTTTGATCTTGACCATTCTGACAGGTGTAAGATGGAATCTCAGAGTTGCTTTGATTTGCATTTCTCTGATGGCTGAGAATGTTGAGCATTTCCTTAACTGTCTTTCAGCCATTTTAGATTCATTCGTTGAGAGTTCTCTATTTAGGTCTGTACACCATTTTTTTTTATTGGATTATTTGTTCCTTTGATGTCAAGTTCCTTGAGTTCTTTGTATATTTTGGAGATCAGTCCTCTGTCCAATGTGGGGTTGGAGAAGATCTTTTCCCATTCTATAGGCTGTTGACCGTGTCCTTTGCTTTACAGAAGTTTCTCAGTTTCAGGAGGTCCCGTTTATTAATTGTTGCTCTCAGTGTCTGTGCTGCTGGGTTATATTTAGGAAGTGGCCTCCTGTGCCAATGCGTTCAAGTGTACTTCCCACTTCTCTTCTATGAGGTTCAGTGTGGTTGATTATATGTAGAGGTCTTTGATCCATTGGGACTTGAGTTTTGTGCATGGCAATATATTTGGATCTATTTTCATTCTTCTGCATCTTAATAGCCAGTTATGCCAGCACCATTTGTTCAATGTGTTTTCTTTTCTTGTAACATGAGGGCCAGGCTGCTTGTCGGGGTTTCTGTCCTGCCCAGTTTCCGCAGCCGTTTAGCCCCAAAGGAAATCACACAGAGGTCTTCAGAAGATTATAAACTGATTGGCCCATTAGCTCAGGCTTCTTATTAGCTCTTGTAGCTTATATTAACCCATTATTCTTATCTATGTTAGCCACATGGTTCAGTACATTTTTCAGTGGGACAGGTCACATCCTGCTTCTTCGGTGGTCTGGGCAGGACTGCCGAAAGAGCTTCCTTCTTTCCAGACCACTCCTGTTCTCGTTGTCCCACCTTTACTTCCTGTCTGGTTGTCCCACCTATACTTCATGCCTGGCCAATCAGCGTTTATTTAAAACATGATTGATTGACAGAATACAGACAATTCTCCCGCACCATTTTCTCAATTTTAAATTTTTTGCTTCTTTGTCAAAAATCAGTGGTTAATAGGTGTGTGTGGTGATATCCGGGTCTTTGATTCAGTTTCATTGTTCCTCCTGTCTGTTTCTATGCCAATACCAGGCTGTTTTCATTCCTGTAGCTCTGTAGTAGAGTTTGAAGTCAGAGATTGTGATGCCTCCAGAAGTTCCTTCATTGTACATGATTGTTTTGACTCTGCTGGGGTTTTTGTTTTTCCATATGAAACTGAGTATTGTTCTTTGAAGGTGTGTGAAGAATTCTGCTGGGATTTTGATGGACATTGCATTGAATCTGTAGATTCCTTTTGGTAAAACTGCCATTTTTACTATATTAATTCTACCTTCCCAAGAGCATGAGAGATCTTTGCACTTTCTGGTGTCCTCTTCAATTTCTTTCTTCAAAGATTTAACATTCTTGTCATACAGGCCTTCCTTCTACTTGTTCAGTTAGAGTTACTCCAAGACATTTTATGTTATTTGTGGCTATTGTGAGGGTGATGTTTCTCTGATTTCTTTCTCAGCCTATTTATCATCTGTGTACAGGAGGGCTACTGATTTTTTTGAGTTAATCTTGTATCCTTCTACATTACTGAAAGTGTTTATGAATTGTAGGAGTTCCCTGGTAGAATTTTTGGGGTCACTTATATAAACTATCATATCATCTGCAAATAGTGAGAGTTTGACTTCTTCTTTTCCTATTTGTATCCCCTTGATGTCCTTTTGTTGTCTAATTGCTCTAGCTAGTACCTCAAGAACTATATTGAATAGATATGGAGAGAGTGGACAACCTTGTCTTATTCCTGATTTCAGTGGGATCGCTGTGAGTTCTCTTCATTTTGTTTGATGTTGGCTGTTTTCTTGCTGTATATTGCCTTTATTATGTTTAGATATGTTCCTTGTATCCCTGCTCTCTCCAAGACTTTTATCTTGAAGGCATGTTGAATTTTGTCGAAGGTTTTTTCAGCATCTAATGAGATGATTGTGTGTTTTTTTTTCTTTCAGTTTGTTTATATGGTGGATTACATTGACAGGTTTTCATATGTTGAACCATTCCTGCATTTCTGATATGAAACCTACTTGGTCATTGAGGATGATTTCTCTGACATATTCTTGAATTCAGTTTGCCAGAATTTTATTGAGTATGTATGCAACACTGTTTGTGCGTGAGATTGGTCTCTAATTCTCTTTCTTAGTGGGGTCTTTGTGTGTTTGGGGTATCAGGGTAACTGTAACCTTGTAAAAAGAACCTGGCAATGTTCCTTCTGTTGCTATTGTGTGGAACAATTTGAAGAATATTGGTATTAGTTTTTCTTTGAAAATCTTGTAGAATTCTGCACTGAAACTATCTGGTCCTGGGCTTTTTTTGTTTGGGAGACTTTTGATGACTGTTTCTATTTCCTTGGCAATTATAGGCCTATTTAATTTGTTTATCTGGTCTTGGTTTAATTTTGGTAAGTGATATTTATCCAGAAAGTTGTCCATTTCCTTTAAGTTTTCCTATTTTGTAGAGCACAGGTTTTTGAAATATGATTTGATAATTCTCTGGATTTTTTCCCTGTCTGTTGTTATGTCCCCCTTTTCATTTCTGATTTTGTTTATTTGGATGTTCTCTTTTTGCCTTTTGTTTAGTTTGGATAAAGGTTTGTCTATTTTGTTGATTTTCTTGAAGAACCAACTCTTTGTCTCATTGATTCTTTGTATTGCTTCCTTTGTTTCTATTTTGTAGATTTCAGCTCTCAATTTGATTATTTCCTGTTATCTAGTCCTTGGATGAGTTTGCTTCTTTTTGTTCCAGAGTTGTCAGGTGTTCTGTTAACTTGCTAGTGTGAGATGTTTCCAGCTTCTTAATGTAGGCATTTAGCATTATGAATTTTCCTCTTTAAACTGCTTTTCTCATGTCCCTTAAGTTTGGGTATGTTGTATGGTCATTTTTGTTGAACCTTAGGAAGTCTTTAATTTCTTTCTTTATTTCTTCCATGAACATTGGTGATTCAGGTGAACATTATTCAATTTCCATGTGTTTGTGGGCTTTCTGAAACTAGTGTTGGTGTTGAATTCTAACTTTAAATTATGGTGATCTGATAAGACACATGGGCTTATACATTTTTTGTATCTGTTGAGATTGCTTTGTTACCAAGTATGTGATCATTTTTTGAGGATGTTCAATGGGGTTCTGAGAAGAAGGTATATTCTTTTATGTTCGGATGGAATGTTCTGTAGATGTCTGTTAAGTGCATTTGAGTCATAACATCTGTTTGTTCCCTCATTTCTCTGTTTAGTTTCTGTCTGACTGACCTGTCCAGTGGTGAGAGTGGAATGTTGAAGTCTCCCACTATTAGTGTGTGAGGCTTCATGTGTGATTTAAGTTTTAGTAATGTTTCTTTTACATATGAGAGTGCCCTGTATTTGGGGCATAGATGTTCAGTATCAAGATTTCCTCTTGATGGATTTTTCCTGTGACAAATATGAAGTGACCTTCTTTGTCTCTTTTGATTGACCCTAGTTTCAGGTCTATTTTGTTAGGTATTAGGATGGTTACCCCAATTTGTTTCTTAGGTCCATTGGATTGGAATTTTTTTGCCCAACCCTTTACTCTGAGGTGATGTCTGTCTTCGAGGTTGAGGTGCTTCTCTTGGATGCAGCAGAATGATGGATTCAGTTTTTGTATCCAATCTGTTAGCCTATGTCTTTGTATATGTGAGTTGAGTTCATTTATATTAAGGGATATTAATGACCAGTGATTGTTAGTTCCTGTCATTTTAGTTTTTGTTGTAGGTGATGTTATTGTGTGTGCTTTTCCCTTGCTGGGGGGGGGTTTGCTGCTGTGTGATCATCTATTGTCTGTATTTTTGTTGGTATAGCTGACTTTCCTTGGGTTGGAGTTTTCCTTCTAATACTTTGTGCAGGGCTAGATTTGTGGCTAGGTATTGTTTACATCTGGTTCTGTCATGGAATATCTTGTTTCCTTGGAGGACAACTTTAATGCTATAGGAATTTTGCCCTTTTGCTAACACTGGTATGGCTCGTGCACCCACTATTCCATTGGAATTATTAATTTCATTCATATTAATTTTTGTTACAAATTTAACTTAGGGGAGCTTCTGCATCTTTAGATTCACATTCTACTTTCAGGCTATATATTCTGTTTTCATAGTTTGTCACTGGTGGCCCAATAATCATGCCTGTCCACCTTGTAAGAGTCATTTCTTCATCAACTTCAAGGCCCCAGCTAACTGCACCATCATCTATTCTTTTCTGTCCTGCAAGTTCTTCCAACAAGCAAAAATTCTGAAGAACTTTAACTCCTGTGGAGACCACCATCTTCTCCTGCTACTAGACTCAACTGCCTCCATTTTTTATGGAAGCTGTCTATTTGATGTATTTGCCCTTTTATTGATAATCAGTTTTATTTCTGTGTTCCTTAATGTCTGCAGTTCTTCAGAAATTCTGGAAATTTGCCCTTTGACTGAAATATAATGTAACGATTCTCTCACGCTCTGTGGGCTGTCTTTTTGCTTTGACCATAAGTTTGGTGTGCAAACACTTAGTATGTTTGTGTAATCCCATGTGCTGTTATTGTGCTGCTCCTTGTGCTATTAATGTTTTATTCGGAAAGTTCTTGACTACCCCAAGGTCTTGAAGAGTCTTCTCAGTTTTCTTCTAGAGGTCTCAGTGTTTCAGATTTTAAGTTAAAACAGTTGATCCATTTTGAATTGATTTCTGTACAAGGTAAAAGATCTGAATTGAATTTTATTCATCTGCCAGTAGATTCCAGTCTTGACAGAGTCGTCTGTTAAATGGCCAGTCTTTTTACACAATGTGTGCTTTTTCTGCCTTTGAAAAACAAACAAACAAAACCAAAACAAAACAGCAAAAACAAGTGGCCATGCATTTGTTATTTTATTCTGGGCCCTCTTTTCTGTTTCATTGGTCTCTGTTTCTGTTCTTATGCCAGTACCAGGCTGTTTTTAGCTCTATAGCTCTAAAGTGTAATTTGAAGTCAAGGATTGTCATATCTCCAGCAATAATCTTACTACTTATGGTTACTTTGGCTGTTGATGGTCCTTTGTAGATCCATATGAATTTTTGAATTGTTTTTTTCTAAATCTGTGAAATACGACTTTGAAATTTTCAAATGTATTTCATTAAACCTTTAGATTAATTTTGATTGTATATTCATTTTCATAATATTAAGTCTGCCAATCCAGGAACATGGAATATCTTTCCATCACATTGTATTATCTGTGATTTCCTTTTTCCATGTCTTACAGTTCTCATTGTAGTGATTTTTCTATCCTTTGGTTAGGTATACTACTAAATATTTACACTTTTTGGAGTTATTTTGGTTGCAACCCTAGTCTTTAATGGTTGAGCCTTCTCTCTAGTCTGATTTGGAGCTATTTTGAATGGGATAATTTTTTAAATTTCTTTCTCTGAGTATGTATTGTTGGTACATATGAAGGTACATGTGTGAGTGTGTGTGTGTGTGTATGTATGTATGTAGTTGTATCCTGATATTTTACTGTGTATGTTGATTAACACATTAAAGAAACCTTGGGTAGTGCCCAAATTTGTCAATATCACATTAAGGAATCACAAAAATGACTTCCTTTTGTAGTAGTTTGACTAAGAATGAGCCAAAATTTAAATTCTCCACATCCCTCCCTGTGTATCCCATCTATCTGTAGTTTGTGGTTATTATCCTGTCTATAGCCTGTCTGTTGTATGTGTTTGATTGATCCCTGTTGTCGGTCCTGCTGTGCCTTTCCCTAACAGAGGGCTTCTCTGAACAGCATGGAAGACACATGGTACAGGAAAGAGCACGAAACTCTTCACTGAAATCCTTAACGGGGAAGATGGTACTTATCTGACACCAACTGATGTACAATGTCACTCAAAGTCTCAAGCAGATGCTATCAATCTAGATTCATGTGTTGCTTCCAACAGTTAAGGTATTTGTTTTAAGATTGTATACACACACACAGACACACTATTCTGGGTTAGCACACGAAAGAAGAGTATGTAATTTAAGAATAAAGTTGGGCACTGAGCTAAGGTTGTAAAAATTGATTGCATAGAAAATCCAAGACACAGTAAACTTCATTACACTGTTCTTACAAATGCAGATTGAACTTAAATAAGCTGAATACACAGTAGGATAGCAATTATATATAGTCTTATCTTGAGGCATACCATTGACTTGGTGGCAATGCCTAGATACAGTTCAATCTTTTTGAGGGCAAAGGCAGTTTCAGAAAATTGTCTGCCTGTATAAATTTTTACTAGGTCCAAGTGTTTTCTAGTAGATCCTATGGGGTCTTTTAAGTAAAGAATCATGTCATCTGCCAATAGAGTAGTTTGATGGCCTATCCCCTTTGCTCTTTTCTCTTGCCTTAACTCCTATATCTAACACTTTGAACACTGTCATGTACAAGAGAGAAAGCACCATTGTCTTGTTCCTGATTTTAGAGGAATAACCTCATTTAACTCTGCTTCCTATAATATTGACTATAGGTTTGTTCTGTACAGCCTTTATGATTCTGAGGCATGTGCCATCTGTTCCTGAAGTGTGCAAATTTTTACCACAGAGGCATGTTAAACTTCATCGATGCCTTTTCAGCAAATATTGAAATGATTATGAGATTTCTGTCCTTAAGTTTGTTTATACGGTACGTTGCACTTGTTGATTTAAGTATGTTGGATCAATTTTGCTCTTTTGGATGAAGCCCAGTTAGTTGTAATGCCTAATATTTTTCATGTGTTTCTCAATCCAGTTTGCAGTGTTTTGTTGAAAAATTTTGCATCTTTGTTCATCAAAGTAATAGTTAATGTTTTCTTTATTGATGTGTCTTTTCCTGGTTTTGATAGGAGAGTATTACTCTGCCTCATAGGATGAGTTTAGTAGTGTCCCTTTACTTTCTGATTGTGGAAGAAGTTAAGAAGGATTGGTATGAGATCTTCCTTCAAAGTCTGATAGATTTCAGCAGCGACTGCATCTGGTCCTAGGTTTTTCTGAGGTTGCTTTTGATGACAGCTTGATTACATTGCTAATAATAAGTCTATTTGAGTTACCTACATCTTCTTGGCTTAGCTTTGAGATGTTGTATGAGTTTAGAAATTCTTCTATTTCTTCTGAGTTTCCAGCTTTTTAGAGTTTAAGCTTTTGTAGTGATCTCTAGTAATGTTCTGCATTTCATGGGAGTCTGCGCTATAATAGCACCCCTTTGATCTCTAATTTTGTCAGGTTGTCTCTTCTCACTTTCTCTTTTTGTCAGATGGCTAAGGGTTTGTCAATATTATTAAATTTATTTTTTTAAAAAAACAACTTTTTGGTTGATTTTGTGTATAGCGCTTTTAATCTGTTTCATTAATTTCTTCCCTAATCTTTTATTTACTATTAATAATCTACTATTTCTTGCTATCTACTGTGTTTGGAATTAGGAGCTTGTTTTACAGATCCTTGAGATGCATCATTAGGTTGTTTATTGAGTGCTCTAAGGATTTTCTCTTATTTGTTTGTTTTTGTTTTTAATATGAGCACTTACCACTGGAACCTTTCCTCTTAGGACTGCCTTGGCTTCATCCCTGAGGTTCTGATATGATGTGTTTTCATTATTATTTTGTCTCTAGTAATTGTAAAATTTCCTCTCTGATGTATTGGATGATTTACTATTTATTCAAATATATGTTATTTTGTCTCTAAGTATTTTTATGTCTTCTGTATTTTCTCATTGTTAATTTCTAGCTTTATTTTATTAAGGTCTAATAATGCACAAGTAATTATATCAATTTGCATAATTCATTTTGTATCTGTGGAGACTTGGTTTCTGTCCTGTGATATTATTAATTTTGTTAAAGGTCCCTTGTGATGCTAAGAAAATGTATATTCCTTATCTGTGGGGTGGAATATTCTATCTATATCTATGAAGTTTGTCTTTAGTGTACGTAAGTTCTGCAGTTTCTTTACTTGTTTTTAGCTTGGGAAAGCCTTCTAAATATGAGTGGGAAGCCCCCACAATCAGCATGTCTGACTTCTGTGGTCTTTCAGTGCTTTAGCATTTGCTTTAAGTTGCCAGGGGCTCCAATATTTGATGTATAAATGTTCACAATTGTTATATTTTCTTAATTAATTATCCCTTTTATTAATATACAACACCTTTTAATCTCCTTTAATTGATATCTTTTTCATTTCCCTGGTAGTTTGTTTTTCATCATTTAATATTAAATTTTCTGGATAACTTGGTAGCTAAGTGTGTTTCTTGGAGATAGCATACAGTTGGTTCTTGTATTTTAATCCAGTCCATTTGCCTGTGTCATTTTAGTGGTGAGATGAGGTCATTTGCACTTAAAGTTGTTATAAAAAGGTTGTTAGTTCATATAAGTTTATTAGGTGACATTTTGCTTTATTGAATTATTTATATTTCCTGTTTTTCTCTTGTATTTGGCTTGAGGGTTTTCTGAGTGTTGGACACATCTGCTTTTCCCCCTAAGTCTAGTTTGTTTTCCCACTGTGTATATAAGATGTACACTTTCATAGTCACATGAAGCAGTCCTTCTTCCTCCTCCCTATAAAGTATTCAATTAAAAATTTTCTGTGATGCTGTCTTGGTCATCATGAATAGTCTTAATTTGTGCTTGTCTTTAAATACCTCTATTTCTCCATCAGTTTTGAAAGACAAGCTTGTAGAGTAGAGAATTCTTGGCCACAGTTGTTTGCTTTCAGAGCTTGGAATGTTCCTTTCCATATTCTCCCAGCCTTATGGTTGCTGATGAAAACTCTGGGGTAATGCTGACATTTCTGCAGTAGTCTGGGAGTTGACCCTTTTCCATGCTGCTTTTAGGATTATTTCTATACTTTTTATGTTTCACATCCTGATTATAATACGTCATGGAGAGTTTCTTATTTGGTCACATCTATTTGGAGTTCTGTGTGCCTCTTGTATTTGGATGCCTGATTTTTTCCATAAACTTATGGGATTTCTTTGCTATAATTTAACTAGCCTATCTATTCCATTTAATTTTACCTCTACTCCTTCTATACCTTAAATATCAGGTTTGACCCCTTGAATGCATCCCAGACTTCTTGAAAATCTCACTCATGCTTCTTTCTTCCCCCTTACATAAGTCTGTCTATATTAGCATCTTAACTCTATCCTCCATAAATCTGTCTATATTAGCATCTTAACTCTATCCTCCATAAGTCTGTCTATATTAGCATCTTAACTCTATCCTCCATAAGTCTGTCTATATTAGCATCTTAACTTTATCCTCCATCCCTGAAATTCATTCTTCTGCATGGTCTTGTCCATTAACTTTTTAAAAATTTGATTGATTTCTTTGATTTAAAAATTTGATTGATTTTCAAATCTTTCTGTTTGCTTCTTTTCAATGTTTCTACTGCCTTACAAAGTGCTCACTGGTCCCTCTGGAACCAGAGGTCTGGTCCTCTGAATTCTTGTCTTTTTGGTCATAAGCCTTAGTCTTTAAAGGCTGAGCCACCTCTCCAGTCTAGTACTCTTCTTTCTTAAAGTAGGCATTTGCAACTATAAACTTGTATTCCATAGGTTTTGGTAGGTTATGTTTTATTACCATTAAAATCTGGGGATGACTTCTCCAAAGAGCCATTCATTGTTCAGTAGTTTGTTGTTTAAACCCCACAATTTTGTGTATGTTCTGGGATTTCTCTTGCTATTGTCTTAGTCTTATTCTACTGTAATCAGAAAAAAAATATAAGGTATTATTTCAGTTTTTCTATATTTGTTAAGATTTTTACTATATCCTAAAAAATGATCTATTTTAGAGAAAGTTCCATGGGCTGCTGAAGAAAAAAAAAAAGCATATTCTACAGTATTTGGATAAGATATTCTGTAGATGTCTATAAGTCCATTTGGTCTAAGATCTAGTTCAGATATTCCTATGTTCATATTTTGTGGGGATCATCTGTTGATTGGCAAGAATGAAGTATTGAAGTCACCTACTATGATTGTGCTGGCTCAACCTGGGATTCTATGTACGGTATTATTTATTTCATGAAGTTGGAGACACTCATATTGGGCATATATGTTTAGAATAGTAATGTCTTCTTGGTTTATTGTTCCCTTAATCAATATGAAATGACTATCTTCATTTTTTTCCCAGCAGCTTTGGTGTGAAGTCAGGTATTTCGGTGGTGAAACCTGCTTTCTTCCTAGGTTCAATGGCTTGGAATATCTTTACACCCTTTCACCCAAAGCTGAGATATATTTTGTGAAGCCAACACATAGATGGTTCCTGTGTTTTGATCAATTCTACTAATCTGTGTCTTTTGATTGAGGAATTGAGACCACTAATATTTATAATTATTGGTGAAAGTGGTGTATAGATTCCTGTTATTCTGTTTATTTTGTAAGGGTTGCATTGCTTTCTTCCATCTCTTGCTTAGAGCCCTATTCCAGCCTGACTCTTGTTCTTTCCTGTGGCCTTCTTCACAGGGAGACTCATTTGCTCTTTAGTCTATAGAGTTCTTTCAAATGTCCTCCGTAGAACTGGCTTTGTGATCATAAATTCCTTTGGCCTGTTTTTATCATGGAAACTTCTTATTTTTCCTTTAATTGTGACAGATAGTTTTGCCTAGGTTGGCAGTCGTTGTCCTCTTCCATAGCTTTAAAAACAACATTCCATGTCCTGCTGACTTTCAAAGACTTAGTTGTGGAATCTGATGTGACTTGTGTTTCTCTCTTGCCACTTCCAACATACCATTTTTGTTCTCTATATTTAGTATTTGAGGTGGTTAATCTTGGTTGTGAATTTTGCAGGGCATGCCTGTGTATTTTTTTTAAGTCAGAGTATTTGAGGTGGGAAGACCCACCTTGAATCTAACTATACCTTTTGGGGCAGCCCGCATCCAATGATACAGAAGAGAGCTCTTGCTATTTGCCTGCTTGGTGTTCTTCTGACAAGTTTGTCTATCCTGTTGCTGCATCCTTTATTCAATCCAATGTCCTCAGGATTCCAATGAAGACTGAAGAGTAGGAGCTCTCCAGAAATCCTCCAGACCTCCAGCACCAGATCAGGAATGCTGAGACATCCAGCCTCAGGGACTGAACACCTACTGGTTCTCAGCCTTGCCATTGTGAGACACCACTGTTGGACCACCTGAACCACATCCTGTGAGCCAGTCTGATAAGCCCCATTCATTCTATCAATTCTAGCCTTTAGAGAGTGTTTTCATTATAATACGGGGAGGGAAGGATCTTTTTTGGTCTTGTCTGTTTAGTGTCCAAAATGCCTCCTATACCTGAATTGGCTTCGTGTTTTCTAACTCTGGAAAATTTTATGCTTTAATTCTTTTGAAAACGTTTTCTATATCTTTAGAATGAGCTTGTTCTCCATTTTCTATGCCTGTAACACATGCAGTTTGTCTTTTCAGAGTTTCCTGTATGTCTTGGCAATCCCGCCAGTCATTCTTTTTGGTCCTTTAATTCATTAGACTGTTTCTGTCGCTCATCAAGTCTTCAGACTCAGATATTCTGCCTCCTCCTTGACCCATGCTGTTACTGCCCCCACCAGGTTTTCCGTGGCTTCGCCTCCCCCCGCCCAGGTTTTCCCTGGCTTATTATAATTTGTTTTTAGCATCTCAGATGAATTTGCTTCAATGTTTTCCTTCTCTTTGTGGAAGTCCTCTTTGGTATCATCTGTCTCTTTTCTTCTCTTACTCAGCTGTTTGTTGTGTCTTTGAACATACATATGATTGTCATCTGAGTTCTCTATCTGGGATTTAATTATGCTGTCTTAGCTTTTTGTGTTTCTTAAGTTGAGATTTATGAGATTTATTGAGATTTTTGACTCTGATGCTACTTCTTTACTTGGCTTAACTTTTTCGGCTATATTTTTCAGTTGCAGTATCTGCATTGTTCTAATGGGATTTGAAGGTGATAATTCAGGAAGTAATTCTGCAGTCTGGAGCCCGGTGTAGTAAGCGGTACAATATCCCCTGAGCAGGGTATTAATTCAGGAAGTAATTCTGCAGTCCGGAGCCCCTGGTGCCTGGTGTAGTAAGCGGTACAATATCCCCTGAGCAGGGTATTAACTGGGGAGCATTCAAAGATGTTTGGCATTGTCACAATAGTTAATTAATACAGTGACCTCTTAGACATCAAAAAAGCTGTAGGAGGCTGGGAGTGCTGGCGCACACCCTTAACCCCAGCACTCAGGAGGAAGAAGAAGGTGGATCTCTGTGAGTCTAAGGCCAGCCTGGTCTACATAGTGAGTTCCAGGACAGCCAAGGCTATGTAGAGAAGTCTCAAAAAAATGGCTGGAGAATAAACAATCAAAGATAGAATATGCACAGATTTTAGTTACGATTAGGAGTGGGAGGGGATGGGTAAGTAAGGATAAGGACTAGACCAACCTTGAAAAGATGGGGTGGGTAGCAATAAGGATTAAGTATTAGATCAACTTTGAAGAAAAGAGAAAAAAATCAAAGTGGGTAAAGTGGCTGAGAGATGAAAGCTGTCAGGTCTACAGATTTTAGGGATTGTTGAGCTATACAAGCTTGTAACTAAGAAGTAAAAAGGAGAACCAGAGGAATCTCAGTGGTTAGAGCACTGACTGCTCTTACAGAGAACCTGGGTTCAATTCCCAGCAGCCACATGGTAACTCACAACCATCTGGAGCGCTAGTTCCACGGAGTGGATGCGGTCTTCTGGCCTCTGCAGGTACCAAGCACACACGATGCGCGGACATACGTGCAGACAAAAGCTCACAGACAAAAAAAATAAAATAACAAAATTTAAGATATTTGAAAGAAGTAAAATGAGGAGGACATACAAACAAGAGAAAGAGGGAAAGGCAAAGAACTGGGAGTGTGTGAGCTGAGAAGAATAATAAAGAATATCGTCTGGCAGGCAAGGTAGAGAACCACGAGCATAATCCCAAAGAAACCGAGCGATGCATGAATAAAAGCAAAACCACCAGGAGACATCTATGTAAAGGTAGAAGGTAAAGTCATTAAAACTAAGAGCTAAAAGCATACCTGCAGGATGAATTACTGACACAGCTCTCCTGAGTTGAAAGATGACATTCTCAAATCCCTCTGGTCCTAGTAGGTTCCATGTGGTGCTGTATGGCCAAGGGGAGATGAGAGCTGTTGGTCTCTCCAACCTGAGTTCTTTGGGGATCTCTGGGGCTCTGGGAGCTGGAGGCCTGCATCCCTGGGTGGTTTCTGGCCCAGAGCTGTCCTCTGGACCGTTGGCATTCTTCTGTCCTATGGTGTTCCCTGATTTCCTCTGCTTTCATGGCCCTGAAATGTTCTCTGGCCCCCTGTTGTTTAATTTGTGGGTACTTTATATATTCTGGGTATTGATCCCTGTCAGAATTGTACCTGGCAGAGATCGTCTTTCCTCACAGCTGTCTCTTCTCTGTGGTAATTGTTTCCTTTGCTGTGGGGAGCTTTTAGGTTTGATACAAGTCCATTTGTCAATTCCTGCTATTATTCCCTGAGCAGTTGGAGCCCGTTCAGAAAGCAGTCATTCATCTATACTGAGTCTAGAGGTGTTTCTCACAGTAGCTTCAGAGTTTCACGTTCATGTTAAAGTCTGTAATACCTTTTGATTTGGGTACAGAGTAAGGAACAGGCTTTGTAATTCTGTCTGCAAATATCCAGTATTCCTAGCTCACATGCTGGAAGACTGCCTTTCCCCCAATGATTTTGTCCCTTTCATAAGAAACCAGAAGCTGTAGCGACAGCTTAATAGGTAAGGCACTGGCTGCGCAAACACCGCGTCTTGAGTCTGCTGCTCATGATTGCGGCGTGTGCATGGAACCCCAGTGCTGGCACACAGACACAGAGGACTCCCCAGGGCTCTCTGCTCAGCCAGCCTTGCATAACTGGTGAGCCCCAGGTCCCAGTGAGAGATTCTATCTCAAAACAAGGTGGTGGCTCCTGAGGAATCACATCCAAGATTGACTTCTGGTCTCCACAAGCATATGGACATATATACATGGGCACGCACTCTCTCTCTCTCTCTCTCTCTCTCTCTCTCTCTCTCTCTCTCTCTCTCTCTCTCACACACACACACACACACACACACACACACAGGCACACATACCACACGCACACGCGCCCTCAGTCATGAATGAATTAGATAGTTGTCAATGTGAGGATTCATTTCTAGGTCCTCTATCCCATTCCTGTGGTCTGTAGGTTTGTTTTTGTGATGTTACCATGACATCTTGGTTACCATAACCTGATATTGTAATTTGAGATCAGACACCAAGATCTTTCCTTTGTTCCTCTTTTTTTTTAAAATAAACACCCATTTATTTAAGCTCAGTGTTAAGTTTATAGATGGTTTCTAGTGCCTATCCAGTTCTTTTTTCTTTATTGTTTTATTCAGCCACACAGTTTTGTCTGCTCCCTTCCCTTCCTCCCCTTCCCCTTCTACCCTGTCCCATGAACCCCATGATCCCAATTTACTCAGGAGATCTTTTCCTTTTCTCCTTCCTATGTAGTTTATGTATGTCTCTCTTAAGGTCCTCTTTATTGTCTAGGTTCTCTGGAGTTGTGGCCTATAGGCTAGTTTTTCTTTGCTTTATATCTAAAAGCCACTTATGAGTGAATACATATTATATTTATCTTTCTGGATCTGGGCTACCTCACTCAATATGGTTTTTTTCTAGATCTATCCATTTGCCTGCAAATTTCAACATGCCATTATTTTTTTACTGCTGAGTAGTACTCCATTGTGTAAATGAACTACATTTTCTTTATTCATTCTTCAGTTGAAGGGAATCTAGGTTGTTTTCAGGTTCTGGCTATGACAAACAATGCTGCTATGAGCATCGTTGAGCACATGTCCTTGTGGTATGAATGAGCATTCGTTGGGTATATTCCCAAAGGTGGTATTGCTGAGTCTTGAGGTAGATTGTTTCCTAATTTTCTGAAAAATTGTGATACTGATTTCAAAAGCAGCTGTGCAAGTTTGCATGCCCACCAGCAATGCAGAAGTGTTCCCTTTACTCCACATCCTCTCCAGCTAAGTTGATATCAGTGTTTTTGATCTTGACCATTCTGACAGGTGTAAGATGGAATCTCAGAGCTGTTTAGATTTGCATTGCTCTGATAGCTAAGGATGTTGAGCATTTCCTTACGTGTCTTTCAGCCCTTTGAGATTCATCTGTTGAGAGTTCTCTGTTTAGGTCTGTACCCCATTTTTATTGGATTATTTGTTGTTTCGATGTCGAGTTTTTGAGTTCTTTGTATGTTTTGGAGATTAATACTCAGTCCATTGTGGGGTTGGTAAAGATAGTTTCCCTTTCTGTAGGCTGCCTTTGTTGCTCTTTAGTTCAGAATTGCTTTTTCAAATTCTGGATCTTTTGTGATTCGTTTTACCTTAATATTTATTTTTCTAGTTCTGGGAAGAATATCTTTGGAATAGTGGTGTATATATTATTGAGTATATAGATCCCTTTTGTTTCATCCTATAGTCATTTTCATAGTGTTCAAATTTTCATATTATTTTCTTTTTTATGTGCATGGGCGTTTTTTCTGTATAACACCCATGTGCTCAGTGTCTGTGGAGGTGAGGCGTGGGTGTTGGATCCCCTGGATGTAATTCCAGACTCTTTCTGAATTTTTTGCTTAATATAGGCTCTTAAAACTATAAATTTTCCTTTTATAATTGTCTTCAGTGGCTCCCAAGTTATGGGCAAGTCTTTTTCACTTTCATTTAATTCTTCATTGGTCCACCATCACTCAAACTTATGTTGCTCAATCTCCCCATGTTATTTTATTATTGAATTCTGATTGTATTCCATTATGGTTTGATAAAGTACAGGAAACTATTTCAGGTTTTTTGTTTGTTTGTTTGTTGCAGTTGTTAAGACTTTTCTTTGTGTTCTAAAATATGAGAATTTCATAGAAGTTTTTAGGAACTTGTGAGACAAATGCACATTCTTTCACTGCTCCGTGAAATAGTCTGTGAACAGCAAATGTCTTTTAAATTCATTTGGTGTCTGCTGATGTGTAACTCTGTAGTTTCTTTGTTGCTTATTTTCTCTGGGTGACCAACCTTCTGATGAGGGCAGGGGATTGAGATCCCAAACTGTTGTTGTGTCTGGGCCCACCTGCTCCTGTATGTTCAGGAATGTCTGTTTGTCCTGCTACAGCCCTATCATCCTGAATATGCCCAATTTTGTTTGAAGTTTGGCATGCCAACAGTCAGTGTGCATATGCTGACAACCTCATGAACTGTCCCCTGCACTACTACCCAGCGTCTTCTGTTTTCTTCTTTGGCCTTTGGTTCTCTGTCCCAGTTGTCACAGCCAGCATATGTCCTCTTCACTGTCCCTCGCATCTCCCCCAATGTTTTCTTCCTCAGCTTCCCTCCTTGGTCTAGGGCTCTGTCTCTTAGCAGCCTGCACTTTCTACCTATGCAGATCTGCATCTGTGAACAAATCTAAGTCACAATGAGTCTGGGTCCACAGTGATTCCTGGAGTTGTCCAATAAAAGTGGAGAAGCCTTTGGGGCTTGGAGACAGATGGGCAGGGTTCTTTTTTCTTCTTCACCAAGAGATCTGATTGCCAGCCCTCTTCCAAACAAGTCCCCAGGCTCTTACCGATGAACAATACTGGATTTCAGGACACCCTTTCTCGGGGTCTTCTTGCTGAATGGCTCTCCTGTCTCAAGCTCTATTTTCACAGGAACCAACTGTATGCTTAGGTGCCCCCTTGTTTATTGCTCATAGCCTCAGTAGGGGGATTCTCTTCCCTCCCCACTGTCTTGTTTAGCGCCCTATACTAGGGTCCATTTTATATCTATAAGTATATAGATATAAGTATATAGATATAAAATGGACCCTAACATAGGGTGCCAAGCAAAACATTTATATATTTAATATATAATTAATATATTTTTATATTATATAAATGTACACACACACACACACACACACACACATATATATATAAATACACCTAAAGTTGAGTATTTCTGGACTTCGAGTGCCTCTGTCTATGGGTTTTTTTCTCTGTTCCCTTTCCCCAATTCCCACTTCTCCCTGCAGCCACACACCCACCGTTTCGGCTTTGCGGCAACCTGGGGGAGTGCTAGGTGTCTCACTTCTCATCTTCCCTCTTTGCATTCATCCTGGGATGGTTAGTTTTGCTGGGTATAGATAGCATCCTGAGCTGAGAGCTTCAAGCCCTGTGTCTAAAGGGTTTTGACAACCATCCTCCGGAAAGGACTCTAAAATTCTTCCTGCCATTGAATGCAGAATTTTCCTCTCTGCTTTCTGCCTCTGTCTTTGTTTTTTTGCTGTTTTCCTTATGATGCCTCTGCATGTTGGTTTCTTTGAATTTAACCTGGTTGTGCCTTCTAAGCTTGAACTTGTATGCTAACTCTGTTTACCAAATTTAGGGATGCTCAGCAGGTGAAGGTGCTTAGTACACACTGACAAGGGCGAGCCAACAGACTCGTGCTGATTGTCACGTGAACTCCACATGTGTACTGTCACACACAGAGAGACATGCGTGCACGCACACAAAATAGATAAATGTAATAGATTTTTTTGATACTATAGTATAATTTTGTCAATTCCCCCTTCCCTTTTCTCCCTCTAAATCCTCCCACATACTCCTTGATCTCTTTTAAATTCATGACCTTTTTCAATAATTGTTACATAGCTATACATGTGTGTGTGTGCATGTGTGTGTGTGTGTGTGTGTGTGTGTGTATTCCTATCTCTCAGTACATAACTATAATCTGCTCAGTCTGCATAATGTTGGCTGCATGTGTGTTTTCAGGGCTGACCATTTGGTATTGGACATCTAATTGGTGTGCTCCTCCCTGGGAAAGACTCTTTCTTCAGCTCTCTGCATTTCAGCACATCTGCCTAAACATGAGCTGATCAAAAGCAACAGCAATAGAAAAGCTAACATGCACAGGGGAAACCGCATAAGGGCTCAGCCCGACATAAAGAAATTTTAAAGAAAAATTTGGACAGGAGAGACGGTTCAGCAGAGGACCTGAGTTCAGTTCCCAGCTGCCCTGTCAGGCAGCTCACAACCACCTAAAACTCCAGCTCTAGGGGATCCGACAGCTCTGACCTCTGCGGGACTCACACTTACATAGCTACACAGAGATAGACGTAATTAAAACAGAGTTTAAGAAAAAAGAAAAATGTTTTTCTGCATCGATCTCTTTCATTGGATTCAGGGACAAGTGATGGTCATTCCTACACTGTCCCACAAGTCCCCGAGCCACCCACCTCCTGAAACATTTTGTTTTCCTCTCTGTTCTTCAGACTGAACCATTTCTGTTGCCCTTGAACCAACTTCCTGACTCTGCCCCCCATCTTGTTCATTCTGCCGTGACCCTACTCTGGGTCATCATTTCAGACACTGTCTCCTCACACCCTTCAGTTCTAAAACTTTGATCTAACTGGTTTCTAACTAGCCTTTGATTTTTGATAATAATTTTTCATTTACAAACATTTTCAAGATGAATACTGTTCATTTCCACCTACCCCTCACCCCAGCACTTTCTCTCTGACGCTAATGCCCACATCATGGTATAGCATGATGTGCCCGTCAACGCTAATGATGGCTTGGTGACCTTGGTGACCCTGGTGCCTTGGGAAGGCTCCAGTCCCTGCAGAGACTGCATCAGCTCTTGCACACTCGTGTCTTTTATTTTTGTCACTGGCCCTGGAGGCCACATTACATTCCATGGCTCTCTTTTATAGCTTTTTCTCCTTTGATGTTTCCATTTAGATCAAGATTTTCAGAGTTACCTGAGTGAAGGTTGCACAGACAGCTGATTGCCAGTCTTCACTAATGTCTGCAGCTTGGCTACCACTGTGCTTTGTTTCTTTGTCTTGTTGTTGTTTGGTGTCTTCATTTCATCCATTGATTTTCTTCTTGATAGACTGAGTAATGTTTCATTTTTTTCCTGGATGTTTGTCTGTGTTGTGTAAGAAGAATGGGTAAATGGTAAAAACCACTTGGAGAGCGCACATTTTCTCTTCTTCCTCCTGCTCACTATGCACTCTTCCTGTCTGTCCCCCTTCTCCCTCTACCCTTCTCCCTTCTTTTCTTGCTCTCTCTTCTTTTGTCCTTACCCCCTTCTTCTCTCCCACCCTCTGCCTACTCCTCTTCTTCTTCCTTTAGCAATCTACAACCAGTCCCACCTCATTCACACTGCAAGCTCCAGGTTCCTTCCTGTAGAAGCTGACTCCAGCGTCAGCTGTGTCCTCAGAGCCTGAAGGCGGTGCTCTTTGTGTCTCTCAGAGACTAGATTGGTCTTGAGTGATGGTGAGTGCTGTTGCTCAGACCTTTGACCTCCAAGTACTTTGGCATTGCATTTTGGGCAGGAAGAACAGGGCTCTTCTGCTAGAGTCCAGCTGCTCTGTGCCAGAGGCTGGAACATCTTCAGGGGCAAAGCTCGGGCAGCCTGCTCATCCCTTGTATATCAGTTACTCTTCCCACTGCTGTGACAAAGGCAACCTAAAGGTCAAAGGGTTTGCTTGGCTTACAGTTTAAAGGGACACTGTCCATCATGGCAGGACGCCACAGCAGTAGGAGCTTGGGCATCTGATGGGACTGCAGCGGCACCAGGAAACCCATTTTCTCGTTTTTAGGCAGTCTGGGACCACAGCCCAGGATCTGGTGTTGCCACATTCAGGATAGGTGTTCCTGTCTACCTGGAAACACCCTCATAGTGTGTTTCCATGGTAACTCAAAGTCCAGTTAAGCTGACAATGAAGATTGACCATCATACCTCCGTTTTCTCCTTCAGTCCAGTGGCATTTTTAGGCAACTGGCTTTTGTATTTGTTGAAGGTTCACATTTATTTCTAGATTTTCGACAATCACTGACACTATGCTTGGCCGTTGGGGGGGTCTCCTGAGAGGTGCAGACGCTTACTATTTTCTCCAGTGCCAAGAGAAAGGGCTGGGTTGTGAATGATGGACTCATTGGGGCAAAAATCACATGGCAGGATGGGGAGGAGCCTCGAGCGGGTGCAGAAAAGTGCCCTGGCACACCCTAACTATACATTACACAGGACCTCCTTTTATACCAGGGGCTTCTCTGTGTGAAAATGGGTGAGTGGAGACCACTTCTGGTGAGGCTGGGCTCCATCACAGATATGGATTCTGCTGAACTCTTTGCTCAGAACTCCATGAAGGCTTCTATGGCGCTCCAAGTCTGGCTCAGCTCCCTCTACATTCCACCTCCCAGCTCGCCACTTTCCTTCATCCCACTCTGCTTTCCAACGGCGGGAGCCTCGGTGCTGTCCCATCAGCCTGTCCCTGCCTTTCCTAGCTGCACATGCATTTCCTTCTGTCTGCATGAATTTTCCCGATCTTCTGCTCCATTAAAACTTGCATCTCTGTACTCTTAGCTCAATTAGCTTAAATATAATTGTGTGTGTGTGTGTGTGTGTGTGTGTGTGTGTGTGTGTGCATGCGTGCTGTAAGTAGATGAGCGCGTGTGTCATGGGGAGCATGGGGAGCTCAGAAGCAACTTCGCGACATCAGTCATCTCCTTCTTTCTTGACGTGTGCTCAAAGACCAGACTAGGCTTATCTGGCTTGCACAGCTAGTACTTTTGCCCACTGAACCATCTTTCCAGCCCACCAGCTGTCTGGTCTTTGAATGATGTCTCCAAAATGTCCTCATCACATCACCTGGCAAGGTTTTGGGGAGGTTGTTGCAGTCTTTAGTGTCTTCATTTGTGTGACAATTTGATGAAGACCCTCCCCCACCCCAGCTAGGCTATGGCCATCATGAAGCTGGAGATTATCTTTTCAACATTGCCTCTTGGCATCTGACACTGAGGAGGAGTAAGACGCATGCTTGTTGGATGAATAAATATAAATGCATTCAAAGGTGAGGAGAGAGATGATGTAGCCCTCTCTGCTGTCCCCACATCTGCCAGCTATTTATTTATAGTGTGGGAGGAAATGGGACCATGATGTCTCCCAACCACAGAAGGATGTGATGTCTTCCTTTGGGGGTCTCAAGGAGCCCTGTGTGGCTGTCTTGTTTGGAGTTCCCAGGGCTGAGGGACGGCTGATTGGAGCAAGCAGAGTAAAGGGACAGAGGTGGGGTCATCTGGGAAGGGAAGAAGCTGAGACCCAGGCCCTGGCCTCTGTCCCTCTGGGCTCTTCCCTCCCTGCCTCAGTAATGTATCTCTGGGCAAGAACATTTAAACATTTAGCCAGTGCATAATGGATCCCTAACACATGGAGAAGGAAGCCACAACATCACTGGTCAAATGCTCAGCCATTCTGGGAGGGAGCCCTGGAGATGTCCTCCTGGCTCAGGTGGGGCCTTGCCTGAAAGGGTGTCCCGTTCAGTCCAACAACTCTTGGTGGGGAACAGAACAGGTGTGTTCTGTGTTGGAGGATACCTCAACAGATCACCAGGCATGCCACACAAGTGCAAGACTTGGGGGAAACTCCAGGTCTCCAAGTTACCAAGACGAGAGTGTTGGTCTAAGTTCTGTTGGCTTCATAGCCCATGCACTGGTCACAGATTAGCCTACTTTCCAGGCAGAGTAGCCCAGAGCCCATCCCTATTTATTTATTCTTTGTATGTGTGTGTTTATGTCTGTGATATGTTCAGGTATGTATACACATGTGCATGTATGCATGTGGAGGCCAGAGGTCAACCTCAGATTTTGTGACTCAGGATCTGTCTTCTTGTTTGTGTTTTGAGACAGGGTCTCTTGCTGATCCAGGGCTTGCTGTTTAGGTTAGGGTCCAAGAACAGCTCCTGTCCTCACCCTAGAGCTGGGATAGCAAGCATGCCACCTTGCTGGCTTTTTATGTGGGTTCTGGGGATCAAACTCAGGTCCTCCTGATTGTGTTGCATTTTATCAAGTGAACCATCTCCCCAGCCTCTACAAAAATATGTATTATTTTTATTGTGGTAAAATATACACAACATAAAATTTACCATCTTGCTCAGTTTTACGCGTATTGCAGCCATCCCTACCACCCACCTCCAGAACTCCATTGATCCTGTTCAACAAAACGCCATCAAACTAGTTCTCTCTCCTTGCTTCCCCTTAGCCCTGAAAGACCCTTCTCGTTTCACCTTTGAACCGGTGAGTGGGATGGGAACTGGCTTACTTCACATGGCAGAACAGTCCCAAGGTTCATCCACATTGTTGCTTGGGTCTGGGCTGCCCTCCTCTCTCGGGACCACTCCACACTCATTGTAGGTGTTTGCACTCACACCCTCACCCTCCACACCTGCTACACTTGCTTCTTTGTTTAGCTACTGTGAACGACACAACCACGGCCTACAGACATCTCTCTGAGATCCTTGCCTTCGCTTCTCGGAAGATGTCCTCAGAAGGAGAACTGCTATGTCATGGGGTAATCGTACTGCAACTTTTGGAAGAGCGGCAGGCTGCTTCCCCAGTGCTCATGCCTCGCGACAGACCAGCCCGCGTGACGGCTCCAATTTCCCTCCAGCCCCATCAACATTCATTATCTCCTGGGTTCCTTGCATAGCAGCCACCCTAATGGGTGTGAGCTTGTATCTCGCTGTAATTTTGTCTTGCATTTTTCTAACCATTAGTCACGTTGAACATCTTTTCATGCGCTCATTAGCCATTTGTGTATCTTCTTAGGAAAAATGTCTATTCAACTCCTTCACCCATTTTTGAATTAGGCTGTTTTCTGTTGTTACTGTTTGCTAAAGGCTTTGTTGTTGCTGCTGCTTTTGAGACGAGCTCGCACTGTGTAGCCTGACCTGGCCCCCAGCTCAGGATTCTCCCACCTCAGTCTCCAAAGTAGCTTAAATTATAGGTGCCTGCCATTGTGCTCACCTAAATTGGTCTGTCTTGCTTTGGGGGAATGAGAATGGCGAGAGGCAGCAGGGCTTTGTGTCTGCTAGACAACACTCACTACATAATTTGAGTTATAGGTGTTTAAGTATTCTGGGTCAGTCCCTTATTAGATATGTAATTTACAAATGTTTTCTCCTTTATATTCAGTTAATAGTGTTTTGGATATGTCTGCTTGAGTGTGTGTGTGTGTGTGTGTGTGTGTGTGTTCAAGCACACCTGTGGGAAGATGCACATGGAGGACAAAAAGCAGCTTTGGGTATCATCCTCTGTTTCCATTGTATCTTTGGAGAGAGATGGAGTCTCTCACTGAACCCAGAACTCACAGGTTGAGCAACATGAGCTGACCAGCAAGCCCCAGGGCTCCTCTGTCTAAAGCTCCCGATGTTGACTGTATTTGTACATGGAACTGGCCATGACCAATGGATCTCTTGTGTCAGGTAGTTTCATGTTTCAGCCATAGCTCCAGCCGTAGGAGTCCTTTGGGACGCACAACATTTTAGGATTTTTACCAACTATAATTTTCTTTTCTCTTTTCTCATCGTTGTTGTTGCCAATGCTATTGAGGTCACATCCCAGATATCACTACCAAACAATGCCACGAGGCTTTTGTACTTTATGGATGCAAAAACTGAGGCTCAGAGCAGATCTTGTTGTGCATGGGGTATCCTGGCTTTCATGTCCCTCACTCCGCACTCAGGCATCAGGGATCTGTGTAACCTTGGGTCTCTGTGGATGCTGGATAGGATAAGATCATAGCATATAGCCAAGGGCCTGGCTGTCTAGCAAGCTGAAAACTGCTGGTGACATGTTAGTTATTCCTGTGGTTGGGATAATGCCAGTCTCTGAGGTAAGGCCTAGGGTTTACGTTCTCCCCAGGCAGGCCCCCTGGAATCTACACACAGCTTCCTCCAGCCTCCAGCAAGGCAGCTTTGTCTTCTTTTGACAACTGATTTCTAAGGTTCAGGATGGGAAGACACTCCCGAGAGAGGGGTCTGCGGTTCAGGGTGGTTCCGTGCGGGTGGGGCCTAATGTTGGAGAGCGAGGAAGTGGTAGAGCTCCGTGGCGTGAATGGCAGAGTGGACCAGGCATGGGTAGGAATCTCTGAGATGCCTCCAGATCACGACAGGAAAGGAAAGGTTCGTGGGATGGAGTGAAGGTTCATCCTGCCCCCTTCCCCCCCCTTACCCCAGAGCAGGGCAGGCCCAGCCGACAAGAATGAGACTTCTGGCTGGAGGCGCCTTTTGTTCTGACAGCAGATTGGGAATAAGAAGCAGGCTCCTGAGCCTTTTGAGTTGGAAGGTTTGATTTTGCTTTTCTGACTACAGCATCCTCCCTGGATTAATCTCAAAAAAACCCTCAGGACCACAGCAGTGCCCAAAGGAAGCCAAAACGGCCTTCAGATCAGACTTGGATATGGACAGGTCATCTCCTCTAAGGATTGTGGGGTTTGCACCTGTCCTCTCTGCCAGCCCCCCTAGCAGTGGCTGGACCACAAACCCCAAGCCTCTTGGAGTGGAGAAAGTTCTGGGCTCTGGAGGACCAGCCTGGAGGCAGCCCGCCCTCCATCTGAGCCCTATCTCGGTGCTTCAGCAAGACCAGTGCGGGGGCGGAGGCTGGAGTGGGCCAGCGGCAGGGCTTGTCTTCCGAGCTCAGAGGGCGACAGTACCCACACGTGCGTGGGGCTGGTACTTTTCCAAGGGCTTTTAAACGCATTATCCTGTTGGAGGCTCATTTGAGGCAAGGACTCAGAACAGACTGGAAAACAACTCATTTACCGAGTCCTGAATGGAGAGGAAGCTGAACGCAGCGTGTATTTTTGCTGGATCTCAAACCAAAACAACCTTTTGTTAAAGAACAAACAAATAAACAAAAATGCTCAATGCTAATTCACCAGGGAACACAATCTGAACTGGAGGCTCTGGGCAGGAAATCACAGCAGAAAATTCAACAGGCATTTACTGGGCAGAAGGGGCCTGCTGGGATCACAGGCCAGCTCCCCATGGAAAGCTTTCGGGGGGCACAACAGCATGTCCTTGCTGCCAGGGCACCACCTTCCCGGAAGACTTCCAGCCGGGGAACTCACTGGAGATGTTGGCAGGAGGTGCTTTAGTGGGCTAGGAGCAGGGGTGGGGGGGCAGGTCAGGGTGGTGTAGGAGATGTACCTGAACAGGATGTCCTCTTGGGAAGGGCTTGGTAGAAAAGGTTTAGGGACAGGTGTCTGATGTTACCAGCCTCTGAAGGAATCACACTGAGATGTAATCAATAGGGGTAGGTGGAGGGGGGTCCCCTAATTATCCATTAGTACAACCCCTGTAGAAATAACTTCCAGGTGGTTCCCTTCTTTTAAAAAATAATTTTTGTGTTTGTGTGTGTGGTATGTATGTGTGTATGAATTCACATGTGCACACCTGTGTGAGTGTGTGTGGGGAGAAGGATATGGATATGTGGGTACTTGTGTTTACATATAGAAGACAGAGTTTGACACTCAGTGTCCTTCCTCAACTGTTTGTCTACTTTAATTTGTATCCCACTCATTTGCTAGACAGGCTGACCAGCAAGCTCCAAGGATCTTCATGTCTGTACCCCTCAGAGCTGGGACTGAAGATACACATTGCTGTGCCTGGCTTTCCAATGGGTGCCATAAATTCAGGGCCTCCTGCTTCCATGCAAACACTTTACTGGCTCAGCCATCTCTCCAGGCCCTATCTCTTCCATCTCAAAGGCCCTCAGAGGCTGCCTCAGCACTCTTTAGGGGCAGGTGAGCATAGACAACTCCCTAAAATACTCACCGTGTCTTAGAAGGGGCCATTCTCCTGCTGCGGTGACTTGGAGAAGCCTGGACCTTCCAAGGTCCAAGTAGCAGCAGATGATTGGATCTAGCACTGCCCTTGCCTTGGTTCTTCCCTACAGTTTGGAACTAGCTTTGAGTGGTTCTGCAACCTGCGTGGGGTACTTTCATGGCTGTTGACAACACCCTTTTCACATAGCCCACTCCCTCAAGGTATAGCACAGAGATTGGCTGGCTGTCTCCTGCAAGGCAATGGTTCAGATGAGGTACTTGGGCCCATGGTTATGAGGACTATCCAGACACTGGGTGATTAGGGGCACAGGAGTATCCAGAGAAGGTGAGCTTGGGCAAGATACCCTTAGCCAGAAAAACCATGGCTTCCAGCCCCCACCACCATGCTTCTAAGCATCATCAGGCCATTCACACTACTCCCTAAAAGGTCTCAGGTATGTGTCTCCATGTTCCCTTAGCACTGGAAACACACAGGCTCCTGGTACTGGCTCTGCCTAAAGCTCCCTAAGTTAACAGAGAGGAAAGTCTTCTGTGCTCTCCAAGTCCAGGAGAAGCTGATCAGCTCCCAGCATGGAAGCTGAAGGCTCTACTCCCTCCTTGAACATGCTAGGACTCCACTGTGGTGATGGTGGTGACAATCACAGCCTACCTCAGAGGTCAACTACTCCAGTTTTCCACAGTTCAGGATGCCCTGCCTAGGGAATAGTTCTACAAAGGGTAGCCTGGGTCTTTCTGCAGCATTTAACTTAAGACAACTTCCCAAAGACATGCCTCCAGGCCAGTTCAGCGTTGACACTCCCTCGCTGAGACTCATTTCCAGGTGGTTCTAGGTTGTGTCAAGTTGACAGTTAAAGCCAACCGCCACCCTCATGGTGGTGGCCTCAGTCCAGCTGCCTCTGCACACCTTCCCACCCGCACTGGGAAGGCACATGTTTTCTGTGCAGCTCTCCAGAGCCCAGGCTGCTATGACTCTAGGGGTGTCCATGTGCCCCAGTAGTTGTCTTGTGACTCCACTGGGGTTCTAGCAGCACTTGGGGAAGCAGTTGGACCCTTAAGCCTGCTAGTCCTGGGGAAAGCAGAGCCTTTGGCTCACCCCTGGAAGCCCCAACACTGGGCACGCCATCCATGCCCTGAGCCTGCAGCTGGTCCCCAGCTGGGTCCCTAGCCCTGTAGCCGCCTTTGTGTCCACACAAGGGAGACTCAGTTCCCGGGCTGCTCTGTGACCCTGCTTCCTGTGTCCACATGGGCACAGCTCCCTAGCATAGGGATGGTGCCAGATGCCCCAGAGAAGGAGCGAGACCACCTTGGTGACCCCTACCTCCTCTGGGGTGTCTCTAGGGGAAGCTGGCGAGAGCTGCCTACTGCAAGCAATTAAGTGAACTAATGACCCATGAAGGCTCCTGCCCTCCAGCCTGACCATGCCTCTCCCTGCACAGAAGCCCATAGTTTCTCACTCATTTGGCCACTGCCCACAATGACTAAAAATTGTCACACAGGGTTTCTCATTTAGGGCTGGGACCTAGGAGTTGACTTTTGACTTTCCAGGTCCACCTGGGGCTATGTATACAGTAAGTAGGTAATAAACATTTGCATGGCATCAGACCCAGAAACAGGCACCTCCCTTCCAAGGCAGGAGAGACCTGGTGCCTGACAGCGCTTGGGCTGTAGTTGTCAGTGGATTCAGGACATCCCAGTGCATGTATTCTGCAAAGCTACAGACAGGCCCTGATCTCATGGCCCCTTAGAGAAGGTATAGGAAGCCCCATCCTACTCACTGAGGCCTAGCCCTGATTGCCTCTCAGGCAGTCTGGGATGCACTGTGTGGGAAAACCAAAGAAAGCAGAAGAGAACTTATTCCCAGATACTATGAGGCCAGCCGCCCCTGCAGCCCCTGCAGCCCGGGTATGCTGTACAGACCCTGAACCTGGCTGGGCTCCCGGGAACCAAGTGGTTTCCAAACCAGGCCCTTTGTGGCCTAGGGCTTCTCTGGTAGGAATTGGGGGCACTCAGGTTCAGAGCTGAGGAAGCCATGTCCACCCCAATATGAACAGAGGCTCTCCACAGCCATTTCGCAGTGTATGGAGACAACTGGAAAACCAAAGCAGCTGGCCAACAGGTCTAGGCCTGAGGGCTGCTGTCCTCTGCCCCAGACTCCAGAGCTCTGGGCTGAAGTTCAAACCAGTTCAACTAGCCATCTCAAGACCAGATGAGAGAGTCTGAGGGCTACTGGCAGAGCAAGTCTGCACCTCAGTCTCTGACAGACTTTGGGAGGGTTATCAGACAGGGGGGCAGGGCAAACATGAGCAGAGACAATGGCGTGTTGTGGTCATATTTAATTCAACTTCAAGTGAACTGGCGGGGGCCGTAAGGCTCGTCCTGCTTCACAGAATAGGGTCTCTAACAGTCAGTCACATCTATCAAGACATAGGCTGGCTGGCCACCCCAGTGAGCCCCAGCTAGAGCAAGGGCCTGGATCAGGAAGCACACTCACCACAGAGGTGACCTGAGGTGGTTTGAAAGACTAGGTGTGGGACAAGGGAGAGTGAGTTTGCAGAAGCCGACCTAGGAGTCTGTGACAATCTTCCCTGGACCCCACCAAACCCTAAGCTGTCTTCTAAGAGAAGAGCAGCCACACCCATCACCACAGGTTATAGAAGGAAAAGCCAAACTCATCTCAAGGTCTAATCTTTCAATTACTTCAAATCAGTCAGTGTATAGTGAGGTAAGGAACCACGTCACCAGCTGGGAAGCAGCGCTCACACGAGCCTGCGTCTCTTGGAGTTGCGCCCCACATCATCGTCCTCCTGGGCATCCACCTCACAGCCCAATGGGGACACCAGGTTCAGCAGCGGGTCTTCAGAGGCACGGCCAAACAGTGCCAGTAGGAGAGCCACACCAAAGCCCGTGGCTCGCTCACCCTGTGGGCAGAGAAGGCGGGAACCCTGGGCCAAAGGGCACCTCGTGCAAAAGGGGCTCTTCAGGCCTCCCCTCCCCCTGCTCCATATGGGGGTCCTAGGACACGAGGATGAAGATGCCCTGACATGCTCAGAGCCAATAGAGGAAACCGGGTGGTAGGCACAGCTCAGAGTGGAGAAGGCCTGTTCCTCCTGTTAAGCACAGGCCGGCTGGGAGGACTGCACCACAGCAGTTACTCAGGATGAAGAGACCAGAGGTCAGGGAGACCACGGCTGGCTAGAGGCTGGGCCACAGGCAAACTGACGCACAGCACAGAATCTTTCTGATGATCTCAGAAGCAGCTCTGAGCCAAGGGGGTTCAGGTCACCTGGCCTTGAGGAGTCCCCGGAGGCACTTACAGCATGCACCGGAGCTGCGATGTCCAGATGGACCCAGACCCCAGGCCAGTCAAATCCGATGTGTGCAGCAACAAAGAGGCCAGCACAGGAGCTGGGGCTGTTGTCTCGGTCCTGAGGACAGGAGGAGGACACCTGGTGACATCCTGTCCCCAGCAGCGGGAGGAGTCTGGACGGTCTGTCTAACCTACCCTTATCCCTCAGCCTTAGGCACAGAGATACCTGCTGACCAGATGGCTCAAGAGGGCTGCAACCTAGAACAAGGCTTCTACCTCCTCCAGGACATGGGAGGACCACAAAGAACCTGAAGGGGCAACTATGTCAGACCCCGGTGTGGAGTCTATTCATCGAGCATGTTCACTGAGTGTGTCTGAATGAAGTCACACCTGACCTCTGCATTGTTCACACTGGACTTCTGGCTCACAGGCTCCCCAGGGGCACAGCTCTGCACATGGGTGCAGACCCACACCTACCGCCACGGAGTTCTTCATGTCAGCCACGGCAGAGGTGAACTCGCTGAAGTGCAGCTCGGGGCAGTAGACCAGCGGGTGGACCAGATCCCCGCACTTCCGGCCAGCCTTCACGCAGGCTACCTCCCACTCAGCACTGTTGGTGAGCACGGCTGCATGGTACTTCCCTGTGGCAATGCCCTAGGCAAAGGACACAAAAGAAGCGACCATGCCAGGGAGGACAGAAGAGAAACACAGACGGCAAAAATAGAGCCATAGGCAGCAGAAATGCACCATGGGAGAGGCGAAAGGAGGACAGAGACAGAGGCCGGGAACAGCAACAGTACGAGCGTACACTTCCTTGACTCCAAATGACAGCTGCCAATAGGAGTTCAGGCCTATGGGGGCTGTAAGGGGTGATGTGTGACACTCACCTGGGCTCCAGTCAGTGTGGCCATGTCCACGATGATGTCAGCTCCCAGGTCTTTGCAAGCATACGATACCCCATCAGCTAGCACCAGCCTGCCCTCGGCATCTGTGTTGTTTATCTCTACAGTCCTGGGTGTGACACAGACCCCAGTTCAGGAATTCAGAGTGCTGAGTAACCAACCCCCTTTGTTACTGGAGAGCCCAGTCCCTGTAGCTCCCCCATCTCCATGACATGTGCCCTCCCCTGGAACATAGCAGGTGGGAGGCAGGGGTAGGTTTCTCCCACACCCTGGGTTAGGCTCAGACTGACCTAGCCTGGATCTGGGAGGAAGCCCAAAGTCTAAACAACAGTTCCAGAGCTGAGAGAGGGCTGGCCTTACTTTCCTGAGTACAGAAGGTGAATGTCATCAGGTCTGGTGGCATTGGGGCCCACCGCATTCTCAGCCAAGCAGAACACAGCGTGGAGGTTATCTTTGAAACCCTAAGAGGAGAAGCAGGTTGAGAGGTCCCATTACAGACCAGAAGTTCTGGAAGGGGTGAAAGGGAAGGGAGAGCCAGGTGCTCTCAGACCTGCAGACAGTAGGAGACAGACAGACTGGTAGGGCCCCAAGGAGCAGGAAGTGGGGCTCAGATACGATTGGGGAAAGCCTTGCTAGAAGGGGCAAGGCCCTCTAGGGTTCAGACCATGCAGCAGACTTCACCACACAGCATATGAAGAACCTTCAATTTGAGCAGTCCTCCTGCCTCGGCCTCCTGACCATCATTCTTACCCAAAACAATTGCTACTGAGGGACTGATGACTTTACTTCCACAGTTTTTCCTGCCAGTAGTAATTCCCCCCATGGCAAGAACGGATCTTCCATTCCTGCATTCCTTCAGTGTGACCCCTACAGTGTGGCTGTGCCGGATGGCCGGGACAAACAAGCAGCCCTCCCTACAACAGGTGTCCTGTGGGCCGCATCACTGCCGCTGTGTTCATTCTGAGACTCTCTGAGGCACACGCCTTTTCAAGAGGATGGAGGGAGAGGCCAGGACCAAGTGGACAAGTGAGTTAACCAGGGGAGGGCAGGAGATCTTGTGTGTATGAGAGTGTGTGAGGGGCTCTCAGCACCCTTAAGCCACTGGCTGTGGCTGGCTACCTGTAGGTCCAGTACCCTCATGCCCATCAGTGAGTACCGCAGCACTGGCTGGTGGGCAGTCCAGAAGAACTGACCTGCTGAGCATTTCCTTGCCAGCATGTCTTAGACTCCAAATCAATGACAGGAGAGAAGGACCTCTCTTCACATGTCCAGCCATGGCCGCTTCCTTCAGCAGGCACTCTAAGCTAGACCTTCTTACCAAACAATCCCTGCTAAGCTCCATGGTCAGGGAAGTGGAGTCCTGGAGAAAGGAGGGTCAAGTCTGAAGGAGGAAAACCGGAACTCATGCCCTTACCTGCTTGACGGCGGCTCTGAAGGCCCCCAGGATGGCTGCAGCACCCCCACAATCTCGCTTCATCCCTGGCATAGTGGTCTAGAGGGACACAAAGAAACAGAAGAGAGGGAATGAGCCACATGAACATGGACACAGCTGGCAGCAGGCTCACAGGCTCCAATCTGCACAGCACACCAGGGCCTCGTCTTGCACAGGCCTCTCTGAATGGCATTCATGAAATGCGCCACCCAGAGATAGTCTTCTACCAAAGCAAGAGGAAGTGAGGTTCAAAAATGGTGGCGATAGACCTTGTATTTCTGTGCAGCTTTAGAGCTACCAAGCAATGGATAATGTAATAGAGGGTGACCAAGAACCTACTCACTGGCCAGATTCACCATGGCTGGGTTCTCCCACAGAGCCCTTGACCGCAAGCAAGCTTGGGTGTCTACACTCAGGACCTCTGTCTTCTTCCTCACCCAAATTCCATAAAGACTGAGTCTCATGTGGAGTGAGTCACCCAGCCAGGACCTCAAGAGGCTTGGCCAGGCTTCCCAGTGGCAATCAGAACTGTGGGTCCCTCCTCAGATACAGAAACTGGAGGTGAAATATTTGCCAATAAGCCGTTTTACCTGTGTTCCCCACTTACCACAGGTTCCTGCTGTGTCCACTGAGGAGGGACTGGGGTAACCCCAGACTCATGTCTATCCCATCCTACCTGAGTATAGGCTAGCAGCCACTGTGAGAGGCTCTGGTACCTAGGAGTTGGGTCCAACTATGGTCAAACAGACTGTGCTTGTCCTTGGTCCCTCCATCTCCATTCACAGTGAGTATACAGCTTAATTTGAATCCTAGTCCACTTGTCCTTGAAGCAACAGCCCTGGATCCCTGCCCCTCCCGCCACACACACTCACACTCATCACGGCCCTGCTTCCAGCTATGCCTGCAATGACAGCGGAAGCCGCCTGCACTGCCTACACTTGCCCAGCACTGTAGCTTTACTGGGGAGGCCAGACCAATGCAAATTCTTCTCCATGTTTACTAGTTAACATCTGGCTGCAAAGAGAATATCTTAGTCATGTCATAAAACATTACCATCAAATTATCAGTAGGTTGTAACGACACACTACCATGTTCAGTTCACTGGTGGGTCTAAGCTGAAGCCCACTGACACCAAAGCAAATATCACCTCTTATGAGCTACCTATGTTGTTACATGTGTTTATAGGTTTGTAAATGTATAAGTTTCCAAATCGATTTGACAAGTTCCTATTTAAAATAAATACAGGACAAAAGCTCACTATTTGCTGATGACAAGACAGAACCAAAAAATTCTACCAAGGAATTCTGAAAATTCTTAAAACCTTCCATAAAGTAGCAGGATACAAGATAAACTCAAAGAAAAATCAGAAGCCCTCTGTTATACAGATGATAACAGGACTGAGAAAGAAAGCAGAGAAACATCACCCTTCACAACAGCCACAAAAAAATACATTGGAGTAACACTAATCACACAAGGAAGGCCTGTATGAAAACAACATTACATATTTGAAGAAAGAAATTGAAGAAGACATCAAAAAATGGAAAGATCTCCCATGCTCTTGGGTAGGTAGAATTAACAAAGTAAAAATGGCAATCTTACCAAAAGCAATCTACAGATTCAATGCAATGTCAATCAAAATCCCAGCAGAATTCTTCACACACCTTCAAAGAACAATACTCAGTTTCATGTGGAAAAACAAAAACCCCAGCAGAGTCAAAACAATCCTGTACAATGAAGGAGCTTCTGGAGGCATCACAATCTCTGACTTCAAACTCTACTACAGAGCTACAGGAATGAAAACAGCCTGGTATTGGCATAGAAACAGACAGGAGGAACAACGGAACGGAGTCGAAGACCCAGATATCAATGCACACACCAATGAACACCTGATTTTTAACAATAAAGCAGACCATTTAAAATGGAAAAAAGAAAGCACATTCAACAAATGGTGCTGGCATAACTGGATATCAACGTGCAGAAGAATGAAAATAGATCCAAATCTACCGCCATGCACAAAATCAAGTCCAAATGGGTCAAAGAACTCAGCATGTAACCAACCACACTGAACCGCACAGAAGAGAGACTGGAAGTGCACTTGCACACATTGGCACAGGAGGCCGTTTCCTAAGAATGACCCCAGCAGCACAGACACTGAGAGAAACAATTAATAAATGGGACCTCCTGAAACTGAGAAGCTTCTCTAAAGCAAAGGACATGGTCAACAAAACAAAACAAAACAGCAGCTTACAGAATGGGAAAAGATCTTCACCAACCCCATATCAGACAGAGGGCTGATCTCTAAATATATAAAGAACTCAAGAAATTGGTGATCAAAATGGAAATAATCCTATATATAAAAAAAGGAACAGACCTGAACAGAGAACTCTCAACATGTGAATCTAAAATAGCTGAGAACATTTAAGGAAATGCTCAACATCCTTAGCCATCAGAGCAATGCAAATCAAAACAACTCTGAGACTTCATCTTAGACCTGTAAGAATGGTCAAGACCAAATACACTGATGACAACTTCTGCTGGAAAGGATGTAGGGTAAAGGGAACACCCTCCACTGCAGGTGGGAGTGAAAACTGGTACAGCTGCATTGGATATCAGTCTGCCGCTATCTCTGAAAATTACGAAACAATCTTCTGCAAGACTCAACAATACCTCTTGTGGTATATACACAAAGGATGCTCCATCATACCACAAGGACATGTGCTCAACTATGTTCACAGCAGCATTGTATGTCATAGCCTGAACCTGGAAACAACATAAATGCCCCTTAAGTGAAAAATGGATGAGGAAAATGTTCTACATTTACCCTATGGAATATAATCAGCAACAAAATACTACTACTACTACTACTAATAATAGTAATAATAACAATAATAAAAAAATATGTTGAAATTTGCAGCCAAATGTGTGGCTCTAGAAAACAACGTATTGAAAGATGTAACTCAGACCCAGAAAGACAAATATAATATGTATTCACTCATAAGTGGCTTTTAGACATGAAGCAAAGGAAAACCAGCCTATAGTCCACAATCTCAGAGAACCTCAAAGAAGACGCTAAGAAAGACTTACAAGATCTAATCCACATGGGAAGTAGAAACACTCAAGATCTCCTGAGTAAAATGAAAGCAGGGGTAGGGGGGTCATGGGAGAGGGTAGAAGCTATAGAGAGAGAAAGAGAGGATAGCAGAAAAAAATATATACTTCAATATAAAAAATTAAAAAATAACAGTGTCAGGGTGGTAGGGAAGGTCAAACTCTCACAATTTGCTGATGATATCAAGTTTACATAAAGGGACCCCAAAAATTCTACCAAGGAACTCCTTCATCAGTTATGTAGCAGGATACAAGATTAACTCAAAAAGATTAGTGGCCCTCCTTTACACAGAAGATAAATGAGCATAGAAAGAAATCAAGAAGCATCACCCTTCACAATAGCCACAAATAACATAAAATGTCTTGGAGTAACTCTAACCAAACAAGTGACAGTTCTCTATGACAAGAATATTGTTAGAGGAGAGTGGCATGTTGGCTCCCAGCTGCTCAGCCCTGAAATAACCACACAGAAACTGTATTAATGAAATCACTGCTTGGCCTATTAGCTTGAAATTCTTATTAGATAACTCTTACATTTTAATTTAATGTATTTCTATTAATTTGTATATCACCATGAGGTCAGGGCCTACCAGCAAAGCTTCAGCACACCTAACTCTGGCAGCGGATCCACGGCTTGTCTCTCACTCTGCCTTTTTCCTCCCAAAATTCAGTTCGGCTCTCCCTGCCTACCTAAGTTCTGCCCTAACAACAAGCCAAGTCAGTTTCTTTATTCATTGATAGTAATCACAGCACAAAGAGGGGACTCCCACATCGAAACAATAATCTTTGAAGGAAGAAATTGAAGAAGACACTAGAAGGGAAAGATCTCGCATGCTCTTGGGCAGCTAGAATTACTTACATAGTAAAAATGGCAATCTTACCAAAAGCTATCTACAGATTCAATTCAATGTCCATCAAAATCCCAGCAGAATTCTTCACACACCTTCGAAGAACAATACTCAGTTTCATATGGAAAAACAAAACACCCAGCAGTCAAAACAATTCTATACAATACAGGAACTTCTGTAGGCATCATAATCCCTGAATTCAAATTCTACTCCAAAACTACAGGAATGAAAACAGCCTGGTATTGGCATAGAAACAGACAGGAGGAACAATGGACACGAATCAAAGTCCAGGTTATCAACGCACGCACTTACTAACACCCAATTCTTGACAAAGAAGCAAAACATTTAAAATGCAAAAAAGAAAGCACATTCAACAAATGGTGCTGGCATAACTGGATATTAAGATGCTGAAGAATGAAAACAGATCCAAATCTATCACCATGCACAAAACTCAAGTCCAAATGGATCAAAGACCTCAGCATGTAACCAACCACACTGAACCGCACAGAAGAGAGACTGGAAGTGCACTTGCACACATTGGCACAGGAGGCCGTTTCCTAAGAATGACCCCAGCAGCACAGACACTGAGAGAAACAATTAATAAATGGGACCTCCTGAAACTGAGAAGCTTCTCTAAAGCAAAGGACATGGTCAACAAAACAAAACAGCAGCTTACAGAATGGGAAAAGATTTTCACCAGCCCCATATCAGACAGAGGGCTGATCTCCAAAATATATAAAGAACTCAAGAAATTAGTGATCAAAATTAGAAATAATCCAAAGAAAAATAGGGGAACAGACCTAAACAGAGAACTCTCAACAATGATTATAAAATGGATGACAACACTTAAGGAAATGCTCAATATCCTGAGCCATCAGAGCAATGCAAATCAAAACAACTCTAAGATTCCATTTTAAATCTGTAAGAATGGCCAAGATCAAATACACTGATGACAACTTACGCTAGAGAGGATGTGGGGGAAAAGGAACACCCTCCACTGCAGGTGGGAGTGAAAACTGGTACAGCTGCATTGGATATCAGTCTGCCGCTATCTCTGAAAATTACGGAACAATCTTCTGCAAGACTCAACAATACCTCTTGTGGTATATACACAAAGGATGCTCCATCATACCACAAGGACATGTGCTCAACTATGATCATAGAAGCCTTAATTTTCATAGCCAGAACCCCAAAACAACCTAAATGCCCCTCGACTGAAGAATGGATAAGGAAAATGTGCTACATCTACCCTATGGAGTATAATCAGCGGTCAAAAAAAATAATGATA